>JBAKGM010019498.1:0-10469 GCA_037177215.1 Asparagus racemosus | reverse complement strand
GAGGGGACAGCCGAGTCGGGAGCAAAGGGGAGAACACCGGGTCGGGTGAATGAAGAGATCAAAGGGTAAATAGCATACGGACTGGGCCAACGAATGGGCCGGATATACTTGGGCCAACAACAACAAAGGTTTAGGGTAAAAAGGGGGCAAAGTTTAGGTTTGAATCATTTAATCATGTACAATTATACATAACCCCAAAAAAAGTTTCAAAACTTACCAAAAAATCCCAAAAATAAAAAAAACTACAAATATCATCTTGTAAAATAGAAAATTACAAACAACTCCCAAACATTCAAAAACTACAAAATAACCAACAAAAATGTCAAAAATTATAAAAACACCCTAAAAATTCAAAACAGACAAATAACACTAAATATTTTAAACTTTACAAGAAGTGCCACGAAAATTTATAAATTTACAGAAAACACCCTGAAATTTGGAAAAGCACAAAAAAACACCCTCAAGAATCAAATTAAAAAAACAAACTGAAAATTTCAAATCTAAAACATTACAATGAAAATCAGCGAAATAACAAACCGGCCAAAAAGTTCTAGAATTCGGAGAAAACACCCTAAAACTTTAAAACTTGCAAAAACACTGTAAAAATTATAAATTTACAAAAAACTTGAAACTTTCAAACGCAAAACAATAAACTAAAAATTAAGACTTACAAATAGCCCCCTGAAAAGTTTTAAATTTGAAAACAAAACCCTAAAACTTTTAAATTTGGTAAAAATGCCCTCAAAATTTTCAACTTTATAGAAAAAGCTTAAAAAGCTTGAAAATTTTAAACCTAAAACAGAATACTGAAAATCTATGAACGGCGAACAGCCCCCTAAAATTATAGAATTTGCAAAAAACACCCTAAACATCAAAGTTGCAATAAGCACCCTCAAAAATTCAAAATTCACAAAAAATCTATAAATATTTCAAATCTACAAAGAGTACATTGAAATTCTTGGAATTACAAGTAGCCCCTAAAAATTTTGGGATTTGCATAAAAACCTTAGAACTTTTAAAACTTACAAAAAACACTCTCAAAAATTAAAAATTCAGAAAAAGAGCCTGAAAACATCAAACCAAGAATAGTACACTGAAAAAACAAGGAATTACTAATACCCCTTGAAATGCAAAATTTTCTAAAACTTCTTGAAAATCTAGGACTACAAACTGCCCCTTGAAAATTTTGTAATTCACAAAAAACATCCTAATACTTTTAAAAATTACAAAAATACACCAAAAAGAATTTTGGCATTTCCAAGAAACAACCTGAAAAGATTAAAAATTAGAGAGAGGTGTTTTCTTATAATTTCAATTTTGGAGGTAGTTTTTAGCAATTTTTAAAATTGTTAGGGTGTTGTCTGAAAAGTCAAAATATTTTAGAGGGCTGCTTATGATTCCTATATTTTCAGCATAATGGTTGTAGGTTTGAAATTCTCATGGTATTTTTTATAAATTTCAAATTTAGAAGGGATTTTTTCAAATTTTGAAAGTTTTAGGGTGTTTTTCTGCAAATTATAAAATTCTTGTGGGCTATTTGTAATCCTAGTTTTCAATTTAGTATATGTAGGTTTGAAGATTTTTCTGTAAGTTTTAAATTTTCAAGTGTGTTTTTTGCAACTTTTAAAAGTTTATGTTTTTTTTCAAATTTAAAAATAATTTAGAAGTTATTTGTAATTCATAGAGTTTTTGTGTACCGTATTCAGTTTGAAAATTTTGGGTTTTTTTATAAATTTTGAATTTTCAAGTATTTTTACAATTTTTAAAACTTTTAGGATGTTTTATGCAAATCTCAAAATTTTAGGTGGCTGTTATAAGGTTTGAAATTATATTGTTTTTTTATGTTATATGAGGGTGTTTTCATAAATTGTTTTTGTACATTTTGGGTTGAGAGTAGAGAGAGTCGTCTGAAGTTAAGTTTTATCCTTATTGAATGTTTATACCAAACATAGAAATATTTCCCATGTTAATTTTTTTAAAATAATATTTATCACATTAAAGTTTCACCCTGATTTCTTTGACGTCATGCGAAAGGCACGCCTATGTGTTGCATAATCTAGGAATGCTACTGCCCTATATTTTAGATACCGACAACATGCATTTACACAAAATTTATCATTTTCTGGGGAAAGGAAAGGATAAGATAAAAGAAAATGCTCAAGTTTCTACGCTACAAACTCGAAAAGAGATACTCATTGCGTTAACTCTTCATTTGGTAAAGGTTTGAGAAAATACTAATTAAAACACTTCAAATACAATACCTTAGTTGGGACGTATATATGACAAATGGAGAAAATTATCTAGTAAATTAACTACATGTGTTGGATATATAATTGGGGTTTAGTATGTGAGGATAGTTTTACACTGGGCAGAATTAAAAAGAGAGTGACAGATTTAAATATGAGTGGAGATCAATATATACTTAATAGCTTAAAAGATAAATTACATAGTCCCAACAATTGGTGTATCAACAAGAGAAGAGCCCTTGAGACCATGTTCAAATCTCTAAATCCTCTTTGTTTTTGACCTTATGCAGTGCATTCTACAATCAAGCATGTTAGAGATGACGTTGCATAGATGATTCTACAAGTCGCACAAGTATTCAGGAGATGCAACTTATGCTCACATAATACGTGTATGCCTACTATTCATTAGAGGAAACTTGCGTGAACATATTTTATTTTTGCAGAAGGGGGGAAAAAATCAAGTTAAACAATTTCTCTGGATTCTTATTACACATTTGTTTTAATGACTGTTAAAGAGGATGTCATCTCTATTCTTTACCAGCTACTAGCTTGCATTCACATGAAGAAAATCAAGTTAAACAATTTCTTTGGATTTTTATTAAACAATTGCTTTAGTGACTATTACAGAGGATGTTATTTGATGTTATCTCTATTCTTTATTAGCTACTAGCTTGCATACACATCAAATTGTTTTGAACGTAGGAAAGTTTTTATCGTTATATAGGCTAAAGTACTGGACGTACCGCTTCCTTTTCCGTATATTCTAATAATGTGTTATAATAATGTGTTACATAATAGTGTCACAATTTATATTTATAACACACTTTGCTGTTCTTTTTTCTCCAAAAAAAATGTTGGGAAATTTTATTTGAAATAGACCTGAGAATTATTTGTTATTTCGGAATTCAGGTGCTTCGACTCCTAACATTATGGCTTATGGGTACTGGCCATTCATTGTCATGATATGGTTTTCTTCAATCGTATCATGCATCATATCTAAATTCGTTCTGACATTATCCTATTTAGATCGTTCATATTATTGATCCCATTATAACTTTTTGCTTATCTCAGGTTCATTTCATGTCCAAGCAAAGTAATCTAGCAGTAATAACGCATAGCAGAATTGAAATCTACACTAGAATTCAAACAGTCTATTCAAAGTAAAAGTTGGATTTGCTCACTAAAAATTCTTGTACTCAGCATAGTTTTGAACAAAATTGAATATATACTTTGTCTTAATTTATATGATATATTTAAAACATCTTGTACACGATGAAAGGTGACATACCCCATGTTTTCTTTTTCTTAACATATTCTAGCCTATTTGCAGTTAAATGCCCTATAGTTTCATCTACTATGCGCATATACACATTCAATTTTATTTGGTTGCGCTTAAATACTTTAAAGTTTCTAAAAGTTATAGTCTAATACCTCTCGACTATGCAAACATGAGATGAAGACTTCTCCCTGTAAATTTTCATGGGATGCTTACATCCTAACTTTAGGACATTTTAACTTTTAATATTTATTAAATTTACTATTAAACTTATCAAAATATTACTTTAAAATAGAATTAATGTAGGTTTAATATTGGATTTTGATAGGTTTAACAGTATATTTAATATTAAAAAAAAGAGTTACAATGTTTCAAAATTAGCATGTACCAGTCATATGAGAGTTAAAATGTTTACATAACTGATGGAAATTTTAGGGCTAATTACAAATTTGGCTCAGAAAAATCACCAAAACATGGCCTGAAGCAAGAAAAAAAAAACCCAAAGTTGTAAGAGAAGTGTAAAAAAAAACCTTTTAATTTAGCTCCCTTTGGATCCCGTTACTTAACCCCCAGGGTAAAAATTTCCACCTTTTTTTAAAAAATTACATTTCCACCTTTTTTACCCTAAACTTTCTTCCTGCTTCCCGCTCTCCTCTTGTTCTTCCCCCTAAAAAGAAAATCGACTGGCGGAGCAGCTTGGAAGTTGACAATGCCTACCAATTTTGCTTCAATTTGGAACCCTTTGAAGGTAAACCCTAGAAATCGAAGAAAAAATGTTGAGTTATTGGGTTTATAAAGTTTTAGGTTATGGAGTCGTTCGTTTATTTAGTTAACTTCAATGTTTTTGGGATTTTTCAACGTGTTGTTGCGGCTATTCAATTGGGTGACTGAGAGTGGTTTTGGGTATTGTTTGGAATTCCAGAATGGATGACATTTTTCTCACGGATGGGTATTTATGTCACTGTTTTACTCACAAGTGGGTTTACTCACTGATTGTATTGGATATTTTGTTGAAAAATAAATTGTATTTTGGCATTTTCGTCGAATGTACCGTATGGGCCGGTTTGGGAATTGGGAAGGGAAACAAATAGAAAAGAATAGATCCGCATTTGTTTAGAAAGAAATTCAAACTGTATATAAAAATGCAAAGGCATGTAAACATTAACGTATTCTTTGCTATTAAGCCAAAAAAGACGAGATAACGGCTTACAAGTCCAATAACGGAAAAAGAATAGTTTTTGAGATCGATATAGGATGAGCTACAACAACATAAATTACTGAAGGGAAAGGACTGCATGCATGTATTTTTGGATTTGATTTTGCCCGATTATGAAGTAGAGATATGATGATATGAAGAAACGAGACTAAAATCAGTACTTTGACATAAAAACGAAAAATTTGACATTAAAGTATTTGATATAAAAGACTCAGAAGAAGCAAAGAAATATTTCAGGATAGAGTCCATAGAGATAGGACTTCAAGAAGGTTTCCCCAAAGGCTTTGTATAGGAAAGGTGTTGGATATATTCAACATGATAGAAGACAGGATGTTTAGCAATCCTTTAGCTTGTCAACTTCAAGTTTTCTGCCAAAATTTGTCCAAGCTCACAAGGAGAGGACGAGGAAATTTATTGAGTATCATATGTTAGTATAATGCCATCACTCATGTATGATATGGTTTTCCTAAAGTTAGTGTAGATTCAGGTGGTACGTTTTTAGGGACAACTTGACTTGATTTAGTGTTTTCTAACATTGCATGAGATGGAAAACTGAGAATTTTCTAGGGATATATTGATGCGGACTCTGTCAGGGATCTTGATCAAAGAAGATCTAGAACAGGCTATGCAATCATGGTTATAGAGCATATTATGAGTTCGAAGTTCAGTATACAGAATTATGCAGTGGCATTGCTTTCGATGATGGAATCAGAATATACACAGATTCAGTTGAAACATCAAAAGAAGCATTATTAACGGGAAACAAATATTTCTACAACAATTAAGACATGCACCCAGCAATAGTGGGTGCAAACAAGAATGACACAAGAACACACAGCATAAACTGAGATGCCAAAGAACCAGACTGATAATGGGCTGCAGTTCAGAAGAGCTTTCACTTTCATTTTCAAAGTCTTCTCATGGTACTTGCTAAAAGGAACTCAAAAGAGTTTAGTTTACTCTGCATAACAAATGAAAACAAAATTCATTTACATAGGTTAGGTAGCTTTCTTATCACATGAACAAGTACAACTTAGAGTGCTCCTAATTATAATATACTTACTGTACTCAAGACTCCAGAGAAATTGAAATGTGAAACTTCAAAAATTTATGATATCATGTGCATGTAATTCAAGGATGATTATGCATACATACTATATATTCTTCGGATTCATGTTTATATGTAGAGAAATTGTTTAGTTTTTTCCATGCAATGGATAATATCATTACTTCTCCCACTTGTTCAGCATTGTAGGTTTGAATTTCTTTTGATCTCTTCATATTCAATAAGTAAAATATATTATTACATTATTTTACAAGACTGAACGGCTTGGATCTATGAATCTATGATCTATTAAGGATTCTCATCACAATCTGCATAGAGACTGATCAACATCTGCGTAACGTGAGTAGTTTCACCTATCCAGAAGCCTTTTCCCTTGGAAATGTTGTGAGTTTTTGTGATGTAAATCTGCATTTGTTTCTACGAGATGCAACGGTATATATATGAAGCCAATTGTTCACAAACTCGAGCAATAATGAACATTTAGGATGCAAGGAGTGGGTAAAGCTAGACAAGTAGTGGGGGGAAATCCCCTAACGTGCCCTCTGTAGAAAATCATTTAGAGTAAGAAAATTTTGACATTTGTTTTGGTACAGATTTAAAAATTGGTTGAAAAAATACAATGTTCTAATTATATTAGTGCAGTATCGGTGATTGCACCGATCACTATTATATTCTGACTGAATTGAACTTGATTCCATTAATAACATACATTGATATGATTCATATTGTATACTGATATAATTGATACTGAAACACATGTCGTGCTCTCTTTCCTTAAAGAATTTTCTCTATAGCACCTCTTATATCATTCTTTTTTCCCCCAGATCAGGTATCAACTTGGGAAAATTCTGAATGAGGACCCAAAGTGTTCAACTAATATGCTGAAGACATGTGCTTAGGCTAAGGCATCTTCGATCCGGTTGACGAAACAAACTAGGTACATGCGCTAAACTAATCTGACCTCCAACCTATTACTTACTAATAGATAGTTAATTAGCAGTTTCGTAAATGATTAATTTTATTGGGAGATCTCGAAAATCTTTCCATCTTTAGCAGGATATGATTTCTGATTTATGAGTACATCTATGAGCTAGTTAGTATTTGAAGCAAGATTAACGGAACTCTATAGTGATGACTTCGTTGATGTTTGAATATGTACTCGTCAATCCAGGGGTAAACAAATACCACCTTCAATCTTTACTACAAAAAAAGAAGCTATTCCAATACTTACCCAGCGCAGTTCATTGATCTGCTGATAGTATAAGGAAGGCGGACCCCACAAGCTCCAGGGATCCTAGCAGCACGACTCGCATTAAGGCCGTAAATTCTAGCAGCTACGGACCTAAGGCAATAGCAAGCCTGCCGGCGATCAGGAGTCGTCCTCGCAGCTGAGTTGAGCGCCCTGACACCGCTGCAGCATGCCGGTGGCAGCCCACCTCTGCCGCGGACGTAGTTGAGGCAGGGCGAGATGAACGACGCAACTCGTCCGCATGTGATTGCGCCTTCTGCATGTGTAAGGCGTAGCGATGAGAATGAAGGCGAGGAGAAATGCCAAGAGAGGGGATGCAGTTGGACGAGCCATTGTGATCTAGTTATAGGAATTTGAGTTGGATTGGGATGTGGGGATGCAAATGGTTCTAGGGATGGGATTATATAGGGCGTAAGGAAGAATCCTACAGAGGGCCCTCTCTAAAGAAAATCACATGTGAAGAAAGGGAATCAAGGCATCTGGCCTAGCACAAACTTTAATGTACATATAACTTGCAACTAAGTATATGTACAATTACCATTAGTATCAATGCAGAGTTCACTTGCAACTAGCATGAATTTTAGGGCATATTTGTTTGCACGGAAATAATTATGAATTAGTTGAGGTAAAGGAAGTAGATGTTACTTTTGCTATTTCCAAGCAAAAAAACATGTTTGTCTTTGAAAACCTACTTCCAATACTTTTTTAAATGCTGATGTGGCGTCTACATGTCATCTCTACTTCCTAAATATTTTACGCCCTCAAGGCTCGGAAGTAGCCTAGAAATAGGTGAAATGTGCATTAATGGGGAAATAAATAATTTTTCTTATCAATATTTCCTTTATTAGTTACTTCCTAACAACTTTTCATTGCTATCCAAGCAAAAAATTGAAATGAAGAATAAGAAGTACTATTTGCACTATAAAAAATATGTGAAACAAACAAAAAAGTATTACTTCCACTACTTTCTACTTCATAAATTTGGAAGTTACTTTTTTCGAAGTTACTTTTTCCGATCTATTTCCTACTTCCGGTACTTCTATCAGACGGAATAGGCCTTTAATGTATGCATCACTTGAAACACAAAATGACTACAGTTATAGTCGATAACGATGTGCATATCAAGATTTGTGCTATACCAAATGGCACCATCTGCTATCTCCCTATGTGATTTTGCATAAAGGGCCCTCTATTGCTACAGCCCAATTGTCCATAGACGCCTTATACTATAGCTCAATTGCTGATAGACCCTTTGTAGTTCTATTTGTGCGGATTGACTCCCTAATTGAACTATTTTAACCCTTTTAACCGTAAATTTTTTTTTGGGTTGGGGTGGGGGTAGAGGTGCTATCCACACTCTTTGGGATTTCACTGTGGTGAGAAAAGTTAATGGAAGATATGAGAGAGAAGAGATGGGAGGTTATAGAAATTCATTGGGGGTGGACAAAATTTGTATAGATGGAGGTGAATTTTTGGAATAATGGGGAACACTCTACCCTTTAAAAGACTCCCAAACGGAGTAAATGGTTTTCCCCACCATTCTTTCTCCTCTGCTCACCTTAATCTGGGCGTTAGGCATATATTAAGGGTATCCACACGAATGGAACCAGGGGAGCTTGTTTAAAATTGGGCGATAGTATATAGGATCTATCTGCAATTAACATGAAAGTACAATCGGAGAACTTAATACATGCAATCAATGTAGTATGAAATAATGGATTATATAATCTAATGCTTTGAACAATTCTAATAGTAGAAAGATCACTTCCTTTATTGTAATTGTCCAGTAGTAGTTAGAAGTTTGTCACTGGTTGCAATATAAGCACCATTATTATTCTCTGTTTGCAAAATGGAAATGGGAAATGAAACAAAAGATGACTCTCATAAAATGAACGAGAATGTTCGTTGGAAAATTATTCAGCAATTGAGGACAAGTAAGACAATTTGGACGGTGTCGAGGAGGCAATGAATAGCAAACAACTAGTGTTCACCAGTGAGCAACAATGACTAATGTTAAATATTGAACAGTAATTTGGGAATATTAGGGTTTTTTTTGGGGTATTTTTGCTTGAGTCAGATGATGGAGATTCTTTTGAGGAGTGGATAAATGATCAAAATGTTTGTGGAGTGGGTTTTGATTGAGAGGGATTATTATTGGAGGGTTAGGATAAAGAAGGGCCTCACACCCATAGGCTTTACACTTGGAGTATAGGCTTCACACCCATGACACGTCACATGCCAAACAAGCAACTCACATGCTTAAAGATATTTCTCAAACTCATAATTCATTAATCAATGTCTAATTTCATAGGAGGATTACAATTTTATTTATAGAAAAAAACTAAATCTGAAAATTAAATCAAATCCTAATCACATCCTAACTAAAAGGAAGCAAAATACAATCCCAAACAAAGTAAATTCTCAAAGATCGTAAATAATCTTAAAATCAAATCCTTAAAAAATCTTACCTAAAAATAAAGATTACATCGTATAATACTAAAATAAAAGAGATTCTAGCAAATCCTAAAGTCTTTTGATCAACGGCCCATGATCATCCTGCATCAGATTGCACCCTCTGCTGCTTAAGGCGCAGCGACGAGAAGGAGTTGGAGCGATGCTGAGAAAGGGGATGCCGAAGAACAAGCCATTGTAATGTTCATTACATAGGTACTAACTTGCCGAACTAGAATTAGATTAGAAGGTGGTGAATCAAATTGTTGGAGGACTGGGGTTTATACAGCGCTACGTAAAGAATCCTACAGCGGGCAAATAACTTCCCTTGTCTATGCCTCCACTTATCACCTCTTAACTATTTTAGTGTCACTTAATATTCTTGGATTCATAAGGAAGAAGGGGCTTATGTGCAATTTTATACTTTCCCAGAATGTGAATCCCGAGTTGTCAAGTGATAATAAAATACTTGAAAGGTGAGATAATTAACTGCAAGTGAAGATATACATGAGGAGGTCGTCTGCAATTTATCCGAAATCAAATGTGAATACAGGACATCAAGATAACTGACCTAGTCCAAATCTCAATGCATAAGTTATTAGTAGCTATCTATTGTTAATACAATTGCTATTATCAATCAATGCAAGCTTCACTAATACCGAATACACTGATAGACAAAGTGACCACTTACTGCTGTTGATAGTGATGTGGACATATTTGGTCCACACATGGAGAACCTTGGTACCAAGTTTCTCAATGGAACTTGGCAGTGATGTGGACATATTTCGTCCACACATCAAGGGGTCTAGATTTGGCTAAAAATGATTGTTTTTTTTATAAAATTCACCCAACCCTTTTATATGTGGACCACATTTGTCCACATCACTACCAAGTCCAATTAAGAAACTTGGTACCAAGATTTTCTATTTTTCTCTGTATATGTATATGTATGTATGTATGTATAT
>JBAKGM010019497.1:0-10472 GCA_037177215.1 Asparagus racemosus | reverse complement strand
ATAAAGAGGAAGAAGAAGTTGGAGGCTGTGAAAAGAAGAAGATGATGAAAATAATTTAATTTGGGGAGAGGGGTAGGTAATGTAGTAAATATTGCAATAAATGAGGGTAAGAAGCATTCAAGTTTGGGATATGTCCAGCACGTGGGAATATTCTAAAGAATATTCTCACGGCTGGATATCAGAAGATACCAACTTGCAAAATTTTGCCAACTCAGGGTATTTTCTTGCTATGTTTTGTAACTTAGGGTATATAAGTGCTATAAGAGTGAAACAATAAGGTATATAAGTGCCATTTAGCCTTTTCTAAATGTGCTAGATGTCTAACAATAGTGTAGCCGGCTGTAGTACCCAAGAGCTTCCTCTACTACTTGAGTTTAATTCCCAAAGAACCAAGCTTATAAGATAAATGACAAAAAGAAGAGCAAAATTATATACTTAGAGCTCAGAATTTCTAAGAACTGAGGTACATAGAAATGTTTGAGGAGCAAAGTGAAAGAGCTAGCAATAAAGATAGTAAGCATCTCATCTCTTTCTAGTTTCTAGAATGATTTTAGCACGAGATAAATTGCTTATTAATTTCATCTATGGTTAATTTTAGAGTTTGCATGCAAGAGTACTAGAATGATATGTTATTGTTTCTACACAATGTTTCAGTATGAACAATCTATTGTTTTCAATGTGATTACCTTATTGATTTTATGGGTATGATGATCCTTTTATTCTATTTTGTTTTGGCTTATGAATCTTAGGATTTTAATATGATATATACAGAGCCCTTTGTTAATGGTACCTTTCCATGAAAATAGATCATATAAGCTATTAATACGTGAAAGATCATTAATTCGGATAAATGATCAATGTGTCTAAGATACCATATATTAAGCTAATATAAATGGCCAATAGAAGTCTAGAAGAGTCTTGCACCATTTTATAATTGATTTCGGTCCGTATGAGTAACTGAAACTCCTTATACTTTAGTGAGTACAAGTTCATAAAGAAAGCAACATTTGTTACAATAACTTTAGAACTATGAATGTGGCCTTATAAAATGATTAGTTTTACTAGCTACTACTAAGTGGCACTTTTGAACTATGATTACATATATCAAACGTTTTATGAACATGGCTACAGTTAGAAGTTTAAATGAAAAGTATTCTTATGAAGATATTGCTTCTTGAAGTTTTCGTGGAATATTCTAGTGTTTCAGAAGAAGATATCTATTTATTTATTTTGTTTAAAGATAAAGAGTTTTTATAAAGATCATTGTTTGAGGATATAACTATACAATAAAGCCTCTAGCCAAAGGGGAATTACCGTTACTATTTTGGACCCACTCAAGAAAATAAGTGGAGTTATTGATATGATTTGAGGATATTGCACATGAGATTTGTATGGACCATCCTGAGATGTTCGGGTGGGTATTTGTTTGGACCCCTTTGAGATGTTTAACGGGTTTTGTCTGGACCATTTGGAGATGTTCAAAGGGGTATTTAAACTGAGATGTCTGTTGAAATTTCAGAACTCATGGTGCTCACTAGATCATTACTGTACTGTTTTTGGATCTGGAAAGTAATACCATTAGGGATTTCTGGACCCTCAGCTCAGATGGTAAGAGTAATCATTAAATAATTAAGAAACTTATGAAGGATGAGATTTCAATTTTCAACTACTATGTTTTGATTATTAGTTGAAATTGTATTGAATTTGAGAAGTTTGATTTATTTGATTTAGTCTGATTTTATTCATTTTTCTAAATTCTAATTGTTTTGTGCTGAATTTTAAATGTGTGGGTATTTTGTGTGAGACTAGAGCTTACAATGTAGATGGGTTGCTTATTGAGTCGTCGTACCCATCTCATTCATTATAAATATTTTTTAGAGGAGACTCAAGAATAGATTGTACCCGTTAGACGGAACAAGCTTTTGGGAGTGGAGTTTTTGCAAGATAAGGCGATAGGGTAAACCCTATACTTTTGATTTGTATTGAGAGTGTGTACTTGTTTGTATTTTTATGTATATATGTGTGGTAAGTTAAAAGGTTCTAGATGTATTTTGGATTATAGATATATGTGGTTGATGCAACCATGTATAAATTTTGGAATAGCAGTAACTCTA
Organism: Asparagus racemosus; assembly: GCA_037177215.1. Lineage (NCBI taxonomy): Eukaryota > Viridiplantae > Streptophyta > Magnoliopsida > Asparagales > Asparagaceae > Asparagus > Asparagus racemosus. The sequence continues at coordinate 8,358 of JBAKGM010019497.1, read as the reverse complement.
TGAATTACAGAAGAAAGATCTGTGGTACTACAGTTGGTATATGTGTTATCATGGAAGAGTTCGAAAATTGAAATACTGCTATGAAATTTATAGCTGGAAATTTGTGATTGACTGCACTGTGTTGCGCAGCCTCGGGGTCAAAGAACAGCTAGATCCTGGGGGTGTGACAAGTTGTAATATCAGAGCAAAAGGTATAGGATAGGATCATAGGATATTATAGGATGTTTACTAATAGGAGAATTTGAATAATATATAAGTGTTATAGTTATATTTATTATATTATATATCGATGATGAGTTTGAACTACTAGTTGATACTAAGTAAGGAATATTATATGTGCAGATGGAGGGAATTGAAGAATCTTAGGGAGCAGCTAGCAATCCCAATCTGAGTTGCATAGGATGTTTTGATCACTGGAAAGCATAGTTAACCTCATGCATGGGCAAGGGCAAGGTAGAGATGCCAATCAATAAGTGCAAAGAAAGGTGGCCTGAAGATTAAACGATTTATGAAGTTGCACCTTCCTTCCTTTAGTGGTGCCCCTGAACCTTCAAAGGCAGAATGGTGGCTAATGAAGATGGAGACAAACTTTGAGATATTTAAATGCTCTGAAGAACAGAAAGTCCTTCTTGCTACCTATATGCTAAAGGAAGAAGCTAAACAATGGTGGAAGATGACTAAAGAATTATGGGTAGCAAAAGGTACGCCACTTACTTGGGAAAAATTAAGGTCTTTTATGAAAAATATTTTCCTAGCTCTGTTTGGGACCAGAAAGAGAAGGAGTTCATGGATTTGAATCAAGGGGCATGACGGTGGTAGAATATGAAGCACAATTTAAAGCATTGTTTAGATTTGCTTCACATATGGTTGCAGGCGAGACAAATAAGACAGAGATTCAGAGGAGGTCTTAGACCAGACATTAGAGGAAAGATAATCCCTCATAGAACTAAGAACTATGATGATCTAGTCGACACTAGCCAACTTATTGAGGCGGATTGTGAAGATCGTTATAGAAGAATAGACCAAAAGAGAAATAGTAGGGACAACTGGAATAAGGGTAGTCCACATGGTGTACAAAAAGGAAAGGAGATCAAGAGATGAGATAAGAGGTCGCGACCAGTACCATTTCAACAGAACACATCCCAAACTCAGCAAAGGACAATTCCCACCTAGTAGAAGACAACATTGAGAGATCAAGGTGAGCAGTGTGTTCGATGTGGGAAGAGGCATGGTTCATCACCATGATACTATGAAACAGGGGGTTGTTTTTGCAGTGGGAAGCAAGGACATAAAATTAAAGATTGCCCAAAGCTGAATAGGGAAAAGAGACTAAGGAAGAAATTCAAAAACCAAGGGTTACGGGAAGAGTTTATGCTATCACTCAAAAAGATGCCCAGTCTTCTAAAGCTGTGATTGAAGGTACTCTTATGATTTCTAATAGAGTTGCTCATATTTTGATTGATCCTACATCTACACATTCATTTGTGGCACCACGCTTTGCATACTACTTGTGAGTAGAACCAACACAATTAGAATATTCACTATATGTGTGCACACCCACTGGAGACTCCCTATACACAAAATTGATATACAAATAATATGTTGTGAAGATAGAAGATAGAGAATTACTCGCAGACTTGGGTCTTCTAGATATTCATGATTTTGATGTGATTTTGGGCATGGATTGGCTTTTTGCATATCATGCTAATGTAGATTGCTATAAGAAGATAGTTACCTTTTATATCCTTAACTAACCTATATTTATATGGGAAGGTACTAGAGAAAGACCATATCCTTGCCTGATTTCATGCATTAGTGCCACTCGTCTTCTTAGAAAGGGCTGTCAAGGTTATCTTGCATATGTGAGAGAAGATAAGAAAGAAGAACCAAAGTTTGTAGATATCTCGGTAGTTAGAGAATTTTTTGATATTTTTCCTAAAGACTTACCAGGGCTACAACCAAATGGGGAGGTTAAATTTTCAATTGAACTTATCCATGGTACTACTCCAATTTCAAGAAGCTCCCTACAGAATGGCATCTACTGAACTTAATGAGTTGAAAGAACAATTACAAGAATTATTGGATAAGGGCTTTATACATCCAAGTGTCTCACCTTGAGTGCTCGAGTACTTTTTGTGAAAAAGAAAGATGGCTCTTTGAGGTTCTGTATTGATTAGAGACAATTAAATGAAGTCACTATAAAGATTAAATATCCATTACCAAGAATTGATGATTTATTTGATCAATTACAAGGAGCACAAGTGTTTTCAAAGATTGATCTGAGGTCAGGATATCACCAACTTAAGATTAAAGGAGAGGATATTCCTAAGACAGCTTTTCGGACTTATTTATGGGCATTATGAATTTTTGTCATGCTGTTTGGATTGAAAATGCACCAGCGGCTTTCATGGATCTGATGAATAGGGTGTTTAAACCCTTCTTGGATAAATTTGTGGTGGTATTTATTGACGATATTCTGATATAGTCTCAGAACCAGAAGGAGCATGAAGATCATTTGAAGATTATTTTGCAAACTCTAAGAGAGAGAACATTATATGCAAAATTAAGTAAATGTGTGTTCTGGTTAGATAAACTTGCATTATTAGGCCATGTTATTTCTAAGGAAGGTATGTCCTTTGATCCGTCAAAGGTTGAAGCTGTAGTGAACTGGAAAAACCCCACAACTCTGACAGAAGTTTGAAGTTTTCTGGGTCTTACAAGATCTTATAAGAGGTTTGTAGAGGGATTCTCATGTATAGCAGCACCACTAACACACCTCACAAGGAAGAATGCTAAGTTTAATTGGATGGAAGAATGTGAGAGAAGTTTTTAGGAATTGAAGAAGAGATTAACCTTAGCACCTATATTGACTATTCCTAGTGGAATTGAGGGGTTTGAAATATATAGCGATGCTTCTTGCAAGGGTCTAGGTTATGTTTGATACAGAATAAGAAAAGGATTGCTTATGCGTCGTGACAATTAAAGGAGTATGAGAAAAACTACCATACGCATGATCTGCAACTTGGAGCAATGTAAGCCTTGAAAATTTGGAGATACAATTTGTATGATGCACAATTTGTGATATATATATATGGATCTAAAAGCCTAAAATACATATCTACTCAAAAGGAATTGAACATGAGGCAAAGAAGATGGATGGACCTTTTGATAGACTATGATTGCACTAATTACCATTCAGGAAAGGCCATTGTTATAGCAAATGCTTTGAGTAGGAAATCAGCCGGAGTTCTAGCCTATTTGAAGATAAAGAGGTGGGAATCATGGAAGGATCAAACAAATGGGTATTTTAAAATCTAGAACATAAACTCTAATATTTTCAATGCAAAATTTTCTATAAAACCTAATATTTTACCTAGAATTAAAGAGGCCAAGGAAGTTGATTGTGAATATAAGTCATTAAAGGAAGATGTAGCTAAAGGTTTGAAGCCAGAGTTTGAGATTCGAGAAGATGGTATCTTGACATATAGGAGAAGAGTCTACGTTCCTAATGACGATAAGTTGAAACAAGAAATTCTGCATGAAGCCCATCGAACTCCTTAAACTGTACATCCTGGGAGTACCGAATGTATCATAATTTGAAAAGTTATTATTGGTGAAGTCGTATGAAGCAAGAATTTGCTTACTATGTATCTCCATATTTGACCTGCCAACAAATCAAAGTAGAACATCAAAAGCGAAGGGTTTCATAGTTTCATAAGTTTGATGATTTGTTCATTGTCTTGTGGTAAACAGATTGTAATTCAAGAGTAAACACCTATCGCAATTAGTGAAGGGTTTCCATTTCAGAATTTGAGAATCAATGAGAATTTGAAGGATTGAAAACATGGGTTGGGCTTGCCCGTTTAGATGCTTTCTTTCTAGAATCTTAGGGCAGATGGGTCAATGAGATCAAATATAGAGGGGGAAATTCAAATATAGACTTAATATTAAATATAAATCTTACATGAAGTGGGGGCTGGGCAATATCCCTACTACCGCACTATAAATCTATCCATGCTGGTTCATTTGGTTGAAACCAAATCAACACATCTTCACAAATCAACATAATTGGAGTCATCTACAAGTCAAACAAAATTTGCAAAACTCTACCTCATTCATTTTTGACAGGAAAATATAAATTTTATGTTCTTTTGATGAGAAAGTATAAACTCATATTCTTGTAATATGTCTCGGTTTAAATTTTATTACAAATGTAATCATCTATATCCTACGCATTTTTTATACATTAATATGAGCTAAGACCCTCTTTCTCGCTATAAAAGGAAAGAAACAAGTATATTGAACTTATTTCCATTTTTAAATAAACATTGTCTCCATTCAACTTATTAACTGTTTGAAATGTTCAAATGTTTCTCAAAGGTTTTAAGTTTACTAGTTTTGACCTTGTAATGCACATGATTTAATATTTAAATCTTATTATTAATTGAACTGAAGAGATATGCACAATTCATATAATGTTTGTTAGCGATCACGAAATTTGTATGTCAATGAATTTAGTACCTCCTGAGCTGTTGTATGTGTTCAATCAATTAGTCAATTAAAAACTTAATAATCAAATTTAGATATTAATTGTGCAGTTATTATTTCAAACCATGCAATAAATAAATTTTTTGTGAAAAATATAGCAATTACTATGAAAATATATTGAAAGTGTGGTAGTATATGAATAGAATACCTAAAACATAACATCTCTTGAAATGTTGTATGCGTTTAATTTAGATATTAATTGTTTAGTTATTGTACAGGACTAAATCCTCTACCCAAGATTAATATCTACTCGACCATATGCAATAAACCAAAATTTTAGTAAAAAAAGACGTAACATTTAGTATTAAAAAATATTAAAAGTGTGAGTAGTATGAACAGAATATCTTAAATCTTCAATTTGAATAAATTGCCAATAAATCAATCATAAAATGAAGAACTCATTTTAAAAAGTTTATTATTAATTAAATAACAATAAAAATTTAAAAAAATTACCTACCAAAAATAAAATTAAGAAAAACATAAAAATCAACCAAAAAGAAAGAAATAAAGGAACGATGTTATAACATGGAAATGACTAAGTGTTAATCCTCCCTAGGAGTCGACACGTGTCCTGAATTAATTAGGCATCATATCGACTCAACCATATGCAGGACAAGTCCGGTAACATCATCACTCGTCCCTTCCCAAGAAGTATTGAGTGCAAAGGCGTCCTCACTCGGATCCCATAGAGGTCGGCTCTATGCCTCTTCATTTTGCAAGACCCAGTCGATAAGCTCTCAATCCAAGATGGCCGAATCAAAAGGCATCTTTTTATCGGCCCACTCGCAAAGCAGAGTCGAAAGGTGGTTACTCTCAAACCCTACACAGATAACTGATTGCCATCATATTAAATGCATGGTCAGAGTCATCATTACTCTGACCCTGAAAGTCTTAATGACTCATTGGACCTCATCAGCACCTGATTTCCCCTGTCACTCTCGCATTAATCGTGAAGGTGACTCATACCATCCATGGCTGACACTTGTAAAGTATTAGCGGAATAACCTGACTGTTTGGACTCATCCGAAGTTACAAAATTACCCTCCCGAATCTGCTATGAATAGGTGCCCAGCCTACTGCATGGAGGTACGTGATTTCTGTCAAAAAACACACTACAATTATACTATCCCTTCTCCACTTAACATAAATACTAACTTGACTATTGGAGGAACCCCCAGAGAACTCAACCCTGACCCTCTTACGTGTTGTCTGTGTACAGGACTAAATCCTCTGCTCAAGAATCAACTACCAAAAGAAGATTGAGAAACTCAAAAACCCTACATAATCCACACTAAACCCCCCTGTTTGATATCTGACATCAACAGTTTGACACCCACCGTGGGACCTCTTTTTCTTCTTTATACAAGATGATTGATTCTGATCGTCCATACCGATCATCAATTGCTCCTGTCGAAAAAACACGCACTGCGAGCTATGTTACTCAAGCCTAATTGGAGGAATCCACCCAAAAAATTTCTCAATCTCTTCAGCAACAGTTTGCCTCCTTCACAAACGAACTCCTCAGCCGGATGCCTCCCCAACAGCCTTCTCCGTCATTCACCGCCCCTCCTCCTACGGGTCAGGCTGAGCAACGAGCATAGGAGGATCACACTGAATACACCTCTCCTCTGCCTCGCCAACAGACACATTGTCGCTGATCCCCGACAACCCCCTCAGCACGTAGAGGAGATCGGGGAGAGCCCCAGCTTCGGCCATGGCGGCCATAAGCGTACCGCATGGACAACATCGCGTGGCCCTAGACACCCTTACGCGGCTCTAGGTCCCTCTACCACTAACCTCGCGTCTGGTTATGATCGGACGTTTAACACCATTGCAGACACCATCAGAAGGAACACTCCACTTGCTGACTGGATCATGAATACTCCATGCGCCATGTTCAAAATGCCACATATTGAGAAGTATAAAGGCGAGGGAGATCAGGTAGAGCATGTGCAGAACTTTTATGATCTGATGTACATGTAGCAGGTGACCAATCCGATCATCTGTAGAGCCTTCCCTGTCACCTTGACGGGAAGTGGTAAGATGTGGTGGAACTCATTGGGCAAAAAGTCCATCCACTGTTTTGAATAACTTAGCCAAAAGTTTGTACATTATTTTTTGGCCGACTCCAAGCAGAAGAAACCCTCTCACGTCTTGCTGCGAATGAGACAGAAGCTCGAGGAGAGTCTCAGAGAATATTGCAAGAGATTCCAAAACAAAAGGCTGGAAGTTGAAGACCCTGGCAACATGTTTGCCATGGCCGCTATCTCGGCAGGGCTAGAAGATGATAAGCTAGCCAACTCGCTCATCATAGACCCTATCACTAACTATGACTAGCTAATGGCCAGAGCTCGAGGACACATGGATGCGGAAGATGCCCGAGCCCACAAGAAGGTGGCCGGCAGCAGCAGAAGCCGAGTCCTCTCAAAGAGAGAAGACGGAGAAGGAACCACCCATAATCGACTCCAAGTCAAACAAGGCCAACAAGAGAGATTAGAGGAAGGAGGCGGCTAAGAAGTCGGTCCTCACTTCCCTCAACACTTCTCTTTCACAAGCTCTCCACTTAGTTTAGAAAGAACACCTTACTTCTACTCCTTCCCGCATGAAGTCGGACCCCTGATCCAGAGATCCCAAACAATATTATCGGTATCACAGAGATCATGGTCATCACACCGATGACTGTAGGGTCCTCCAAAGAGATATTAAAGACTTGATACAAAAAGGGCTGCTAAGGAGGCTTATCTCTTAACGAGACAGAGGAGAACCTGCTCCAGGGAAGTCAGAGAGAAGATCTCGATCAAGATCGCCGTTGCCAAGGCCAACTAGATGACCAACCCAGAGAGACAGGTAGTCGAGATGTCATCAACAACATCAACGACGATCCAGCGGTAGGGGAAATGTCAAACAACGCCTGGAAGAAGTATGCTCAACGAGCGTTTGAAGTCAACCTCTGTGAGAAGAAGCTAAGGACAGATCAACCCATTTCCTTTAGCAGTGCTGATCTAAGAGGCGTAGAGACCCCTCATGATGACCCCATCATTATATTTGTTAAGATTAATGACTTTCAAGTCAAAAGAATCTTGGCCGATATCGAGAGCTCTACCGACATCCTATTTATGGACGCCTTCAACCAGATGGGCGTTGACAAGTCAAGTTTACGGCCTTGTCGGGGTCCCCTCATTGGGTTCACAGGGCACTTGCTCCAACTAGAAGGACTGATCACTCTCGCCCTAGTAGTCATCGAATATCCCCGCCAATCCACAGTTCAAACTCAGTTCACTATGATGGATGTACAGTCCGCCTACAATGTTATTCTTGGCAAGACTTCCTTAAGCAACCTACAGGCGGTCCCGTCCACATATCATCAGATGATAAAGTTCCCGACCCTAGAAGGAGTCGGGTCTGTGAGAAGAAACCAACAGGAAGCTAGATTATGGTATCTACTATCGATGAAAGGGAAAGGAGTGTTGGAGACTCATTTTAGAATTCCTACAAGAATTAGTTCCACATCGTAGAAAACAAAAAAAAAGAAAGAACTAAAAGGAAGGAAAATAAACAAAATAAAACTAATCCCAAGAGGGTTTTAGCCTCAAGGTGAATAGTGCAAGAAAATAAAATCTAATTTACAAAATAAATGCAAGAAAGTAAAGACATGAATTAAAATACATGAATGTAAATCTATTATACAAAGCATTAAACAAGCATGAAAAGAAAATATTACAAGAAAAGAATGAAAAGCAAACCCTCATCTTCATCTTCATCCTCTTTTCATCCTTGGACAAAGAGAAGAAAAGAAAATATGAAGGGGTG
>JBAKGM010019496.1:0-10478 GCA_037177215.1 Asparagus racemosus | reverse complement strand
TATATATATATATATAAATTTCTCACCGTATTTTATATGCGAAACAAATCCAAACGATCTGCTTCTCAGAAAAGTTTGGAAAACCTGTCTTTTCCAATAAATAAGTAACGAACCAAGCAGCCCCTAAACAGCAAATCTCTCATTCTCGCTCTCGAAACTTTTTTTTGGGAAAATTCAATGCTAATTTGATTAATCTCGACGTTGGATTCTTAGTTCTACAGAAAATTATTCCAATCCAAATCGATTTTTAGAAACTAGAGCCCGAAATCATCCGATTGGTGGTTTTCTCGGCCGAATTTGGAGTTGCTTCCTTGAAGATTGGATGCTTTAGGGTTTCGGTTCGAAATGAGGAATCATTTTCGCAATTTTTAGGGAATTACTGTTCGAGTTTGAGATGCTGCAGGAGAGAAGGATAATGAACTGGATTTCTTGCCGCCACCACCACCATCATCATCGTCATCATCACAGCTATCCAGAGAATTTGCTGGATGGATTCAGTAATAAATTATCGCGATTTAATGGTGATGATAATGGTTATGCTACGATTCTAGCGTCATTGTCTTCTTCAAATCCCGCGGCTTCGCCTTCATTTTCTTCCAATTCGTGGTCTCGAGCTAATCATGTCGACCATCGGGTTACAAAGATGGATACTGTTGCTGGAATCGCTATTAAATATGGAGTTGAGGTAAACTTCGGGGCTCTGTTTTCTGCTTTTAGGTTTGATTTTCATGCATTATGCTTGGTATTGTAGGAAGTCGCAGTAAATTATATGTTGGTAGTCCAATAATTAATTGCATGATGATTGTTCCTTTTTTGTGTGTAAAATGTTTAGGTTTATTGGTCCTTGGTTGGTTTCGATTTAGCAACGCACAACTTGTTTTTTCACTCTAATTTTAAAAGTAGATGTTTGTGGGTAAAGTTGACACCTTTGGATTCTACCACTTATTAAGCTCAGTTCTAGTTGTTAAAAGTCAATTGGTTATTGGTTTTGTTAGTATTTTCCATTTCGGATCATGAGGTTTGAATAATCAGATGTTTAAATTATCCTTGCTCAAATTTAGTTGATAGACCTGAGGTTTTTTTACTTTATTTTATTTTAATTTAATGTGTTAGGTAGCAGATATTAGACGAATGAATGGGTTGGTAACAGATATTTAGATGTTTGCACTCGAGACTTTGCGGATTCCTCTTCCAGGGAGGCATCCTCCATCTCCTATTGTGTCTAATGGGTCCACCGCTAATGGGTAATTTCCGATTCTTTTCTCCATCTCACTATTGGCATACTCTGCTTATGGGTAATTTCAATACTTTAATTCATGATAAGGTTTAACATGCATTATGATGCCGCCTTAGTATATGATGAGAGTTGACATGCATTATTATCCTGTTCAGTTTGTTTTCATTTCCCTTTGTCCATGTCAAAATCATGCAACAAAGCTAAATGTTACCTCTTTCATTGAATATCATATTTTTTTTCTATTTTATTCCTAGTTGTTCTTCTGTCTTTCGTTTTCTTTTTTGAAAATGAGTATCTATCATAATGGGTTTGTTAATGGTCTACAGGGAGAAGTCATGTCAGTCAGAATACCGTTAGTTTGCATTGCCTTTACCATGATAGATGATATCCTCTAGTCAGACTTCGTTATGGGAATTTACATGTTGTAGCGATCCAACATTTAAACAGGTAAGGGCTGGCTTACTAGTGTATAGGTCATTTAGCCAGCAGTCACTAACTAAGGACTATATACCAGTATCGTGATTTTGCGAATAGCTAAACTACCTGATTATTTTGCATATCTAGAACTGTATGCATTTTATGGTTTGGAGGTAGTAATGATAAAACTCTTGTTACTATCGACATGGCTTCAGCACTTCCAGAACAGTATACATTTTGTGAACATGAAGCACTATTTTGTGTGATGCACGGTTTATGTCCTGTTCGAAGGGTTCTTGTAGTTGTCTGTATCATCATATCCTAATGGTACTACAGTGTTATCCTTGTGGAAACCTTCTAGTTGGTACATTAGTTGAAAATTGATTCGGATGGGTACTGGAGAATAGATGAGCTCCTCTCCTCTTCTAACTGATCAGGGTTTCATGATGAAGTAAATTTATGTAACAACTTCTCCTCTTTAGAAGTCATCTTTGCACTTTATTACCCTTTTCCATATATTCAATATGGAGAAATATTTATGTTCAACTTTTCTATGGATATTTGCGACATCCTTATGCTACCTGCTCATTGTTGGACATGGTGAAACTAAATTGTCTTCTTTTCTTTGAGTTTTGTATAAACCCTTTCTTCTTAGAATTTATAACAAAAGTTTGTTCTTCTTGTACCTTACGAAAATTTGGTTGCTAAATGGCAGTAACTAAAGCACTGGAAATTGGAATTCAAGTCAATGTTAGTCATGACTCATCGTACCTGTATCTGAAACGTGCCCATACCCAAACACCTTGGACACTCCTTGATTAAATACATACATTTATTAGGCATGTCCTCAATTATACAATACATGTTTTACTTTAAAATACTTGTTGTACATTTTTTGGACATATATCCTACAATTGACACCCACCTCTTGAAACTTGTTGGACATAGGTCAGTTTCCTAATTATGATTTTGAAGAGACGTTTGGATGTCTAATTCAAAAACTAGTGATTTTCCAATTTATAATCCACATAATAAAAGAAACATAAAACTGTTATAGGGCTTTTAATACTTATTCTTGTCCTCATAGATAAATTATTAATTCCAATATATAATATATGTGTATATAAATATTTGTATAGCCATATCCCTGTACCCTACATTTTACTTACATTTTACGAATTTGCTATGTCCTGTACCTGTTCCCATGCAACATAGATCTTTGATCTTTTTGTGTTGAGATAACATAAATGTTATAGGTCAATTTAATGGAGTAGATATACAAATAAAGGCTCCGATGTTAAATTCTAATTGGGGGATTTAGCACCAATTTTATCCGAAGGACCCAAGTCTCACCATCTCCCCTTTTTTTTATACATGAGAAGCTTCCAACTCACTGGACAAGAAATAACTAAATTTTGTAAATTGGAACGTCCTAGTAGCATTGGTTTTGTTTCTTTGCTATGTAGATGGTAAAATGACACAAGAAAGGGGTTTAACAAGAAAATAAAAGTACATAATACTTACTTCCCATCAGCAGCTTCAGAAAGGTTTTGAACTCATGTACTTCTAGTTTGCTTCCAAGTCTCTCCCCCCTCACATGCCCTCATGCCTTCATGCAGAAAATGGTCTAACCAAAGAACAAGGGACAAGATAGAGAGTTGAAGCCTTTCTTTAGAAAGATATACCAAACTTGACACAACTATAAGTGTTGCATATTTTGATTATCTTCTTCATTGTTGAAGAGTTAAGATGGCTTCAATTAAAAATGCGCAACTCAAATGAGTCAAATCATATGGCTACAAGGCCGAAGGCTAGCGCTTTATGTATATAGTGCCTAAGCAATATTGTTTAAATTATATTTAAATATTAAGCAATATTGTTTAAATTATATTTAAATATTCACAACAACTTAGACATGGAAAGATTAAGCATATCAAAACATGGTTTCATTTACTTTAAAATATTTATTAAAAAAATTCTTCCAATTGGCTTTTTCCCCCATCAGACCAAGCTTTCATCCATGCTTCGATCTATCTTGCTAACTTCCCACTAGAATTCCTAATGGAATTTCTTCAACCGCATATTTTTTAGATATTCAAGTTTCTCTTTCGTTTTTGTTAAATATGGATCTATAATTGGCCTTAACGAAGGAGATGTCCTATAATAACATGGAATGGAAGAATATGGTTCATGTAGCCGACCCCAAACATTTGGGATAAAGGCTTTGTTGTTGTTGTTGTTGTTGTATGGATCTATAATTGGCCAAATGTAGGTAAAACTGTTACCCCAACTACCATTTTATCACTAAAGATATGTAAGGGTGAAGAATTTGTACAAGTGACAATCAGTTACAGTTAAAAATAAGTTTATATGCTAGTTGTCAGATAAAAACACTGATTATGATGTACAATTTGTACAAGTGACAATCAGCTTAGACCGGCTACCATTTCATCACTAAAGATAATTAAGGGTGAAGAATTTGTACAAGTGACAATCAACTACAATTATAAATAAGCTTATATGCTTTGTTATCAGAAAAAAGCGCTGATTATGATGTACTAAATGGTAATCACTAATTTTTACCCACTTTGAGTCTGCTTCAAGGATAATTAGCTATTGATCTTGGAGGGTGAGCTGAATTTTGCTTGTTAAGTTTTTCTTGATGTGAATTATACTTGCTTCCTATTATCACTTTATTCAATTGTCACGAGAATCCAAATTAATATTGTCCAATTTTTATTACATCATAACTTCCATGCTCTTGTTCCAATTGATCCAGTTGTATTGTCTTTTATATAATGCTGATTTTGTTTATATGGATAAAGCATTGATAGTTCAAATTACCTATAATAGCATGCTTTTCTTTGCATTAGTTTCTACGCTAGCTTTTATCTACCTTTTTCCTCTTGATTATGAAAAATAGCATTTAATCATAAAATCAGGATTCCACTAGTTTTGTAATGATAAAGAAAATGCATTTTCTCCAATGATATGACAACAAATATAATGCTAAATACGGAAAGGCTCCTGTGTCATTGTAATAACTTTTCCTCAATAGTGAAAAATTAGTGGAGCAAATCAAATACAGCTTTAGTTTATTTTATAGTGGGTTACAGTTAGAAATTACAGTATAGGTTATATTAGTGTTAGTAATATTGGTAAACTTATTTATGATATATATAAATCACCCGCTAGGGTATGCCAAAATATTCTGTCAATTTTTGCCAAAAGGAATTCCATTAGCTAGTGCATGAAACTTAGAAAGATGAGTTCATACATCTGTTTTCAGTGTGTTCTAAATGTCAGATGTCAGGGACAAGTCAGATGGTAAAATTCTATGTCGGATGGCGGATACTAGGGATATATTGAAGATATTTAATAAATATTGTGGTATCATATCCGATAATGTGTGTGATTGTGTGTGTATATCATAATGTTCACACTTCAGGCATAAAAGTGGACCTGTGGAGGATTGTTGTATCTTTTGCAAACCCTTTGCAAAAGAATTTTGTTTCAATTGAGCCTTATTCTTCAGCAGATATTTGTTTAGATTTGGACATCAATTGGATCATAAATCCAAACCAAACTTCTAAAAAAAATAAAAGTCCCAATCGATATTGCAAATTTGCAAAATTTCACTCTCTTTGATGCCGAAATATCAACCGATGTATCGGGAAAATAACGACATAGTCGCCCAAAAATTGCCAAAAGTGGTAAAGGATATTGAGACCTCACTGTTTTGCAGAAGGACTTATAAAAGGATATATTGGCCATGTTGAGGATATTTTAAACAATCATTGTATTTCCGTTGTAGTTTTACGTAATTCCTTTTTATGTTAGTTCTCTTTTTTATTAGACGATATTTTAAACAATCTTTGTATTTCCGTTGTAGTTTTACGTTATTCCTTTTTATGTTAGTTCTCTTTTTTATTAGACTCCTAAATTAGTATTAATTGGTCACGATTTGTCAACTTTAACCTCATGGTTAAACCAACCATGCCATGAATTTAAATACACGAGTTTGCTTAAATTTCGTAAAGTTGTAATTATTGGGTAAACACTTGATAAATATCAACTTTGTCATAATTTTTGCTCTTTCCAGATAACTTATGTTATTCTGAAAATTTTCTACTATTTAAATAAATCAATTTTTAAAGGAAAAAGTATTTTTAAAAATAGTTCTTAATTATTAATTACTATAACATAATTGTATTTAGTTATTGATTTCTACAAAAGTCTTTTTTCCTTAGATGTGCATAGGATGCACTTAGGAAACTAAAATATAAATAGAACGAGTACTTGTAAAAGTTATCATACTTGTATAGTTCAATAGAGAAGCTTCAACAATAAGATTTTGCTGAAATTCTTTTACGGAAATTGTTAGGACTTAGGAAACCTGTGCACCAGCTTTTCTCTGATAAGGAATTGACTCTTGTGATATAGCTTTATGAATATAAACGATTGCTAACTCAAAGAAATCCATTTCTAGATATAATGTTTTTAGGAACATGATAGGGAAGGGAAACCGTACAGGAGCATGCAACTACATTTTCTTACTACTTTTTTTGGTGAAATAAGCAAAGCTCTAGGTCCTTTTTTCTTGTGGCTTATAAGAGCATTGCCTGGGATTTCACATGTATAGTTGTGAGTAGTCCCAGGGAGGAAATTTGCAGAGGACAAACATGAACCTTATAGCGAATAAGAGCTCTACTACCTAAAAGATGCATAGTTTGTTGTGCTATGAGAAATATTGTTTTCCTATTTTCAGCTGAGTATATGTAGTGGGAATTGAGCACAGTAGAATGAGATCATAGTTTGTCGTTGGGCAAGGTAGACATCAGTAAAGAAGAGGGGAATGCAATGATAAGGTGGTGGATGGATAGCGTTCTGTTTTCTGTGGCAGCGAAAGCGACCATGTAGTCCTCTTCTCAGAGGAGGCCACACATCAGGAAGGAGAAAGCTCCAATCAAGGGTGGATAAATTCCCATTTTAATGAACTTTAACAATATAGGAATTTATCTTGGTTTTCAATCTTGCTAACTGTGAGATATTTTTGAGGGAGTAGATTGTAAGATTCCTCCAAATGAAATCCTGCTTAGACTTCATATATCTGTCTGAGAACTAAGTGTAGAAGTGCAGATTGAAATTCTTCCTTGCATAATCCCTAAGTCCCTATGTCCTGAAGCACAATGAATTACAGCAAGCTATTATTGATTATATATGATACTGCCTCCAAGAAAAGTTCTTTGTAACTAGATAAAGTGGCTCAATGGATTTTTTTTCTGGTGTTTAGTAGTTTTTCATTTAGATGCCACGTGCTTCCTTATTCTGCTAAAGTATGTTAAAGTGAAGTTTTTTGTCTTATTTAATTAGTCAAGTTGAAAAAGTAAGCTGTTGCCAACGTTGATTGTTACTCTATGAACAAATGTCAAAGCCTGCTGGAGCTGTATTTATCTCTGCTCCTCTATGTGCATGCTCCATATTTTTTTCTTTTTAGGAATGTTCCTTAAACAATATGTATTTTTAGGAATGTTCCTTAACCAATATGCCTTCAGTTGTGGATTTCTTTTCATCCTGAATTTGCAGAATTTCCTTTTATGTTCACAGCAAGCCCTTGTATGCCTCTTTTATGCTCATGGTATTGTAGTAGATCTTTTTACCAAAATTATATTTCCTCCTAAATTTTCTAGCTTAACTTACCTTTTTTTAAAGTTTTATATCAATGTTCAACATGTAATCCATACATACATAGCGTTGAAGAAGTCAGTAATTGCTCTAGGTGATGTGAATAGGGAATGGATATTGTGCATTCAGGCTGCATTCTGGCATATATTTTAGAGGTATACCTATCCTCAGCATCTCAGGGAAGACTTTGGCTTTGAATATTCGTCTGACTGAAACCAGACTCTCTGGAAGGTGAATTTATGTGGGATTATCCTTAGCAGTTATATATTAGTTCTCTATAACCTGACAATATACATTACTATGGAATACCTTTGTGAAAGCAGGCAACTAATTGAGATGTCCACAACTCAAAAGATACGCAAGTGAATGTTGGAACTCACAGAAGATACAAGGACAGACTTAAATCCTACATCTTATCCAAAATGTTGTCCTTAATGAGTAATAGAACTACATATGAGTTTAGGACAGAGTTACTAAAAGAAGGAAGGAGCTACATATGAGTTTAGGACAGACTTGCTAAAAGAAGGAAAAAGACAATAAGCAAACAAACAGAGAAGGAAATGAAAAATGAAAAATTGAAATCATGTGTGCCCATTGTCACTACAGTATGTCTCTGACATTTTTCAACATGCCTTTCTCATTAAATTTAATTGTGAATCAAAATGGCAACAGCCAACAGTTGTGATATTAAATTCCTAATTGGATTATGACAATAGTAGAAGAAGCTCCAATTGATCAATAATATGAATGAACAATTTGACCAATGTAAAGAAAATAAAAAAGCAAATATATAGAGTACAAGAGTAGAGAGACAAACAGAAGTTAAGCTTGACAGGATGCTCTAAATGTTTCAAAGCCTGATGTCCGAGTCCAGTAATTTTAAGCTCTCCACCCTGGGATTTTAAAGTCTCTCTTGTTTCCCCTTCGTCAAAGTTAGGCCCTGTTAGGCTGTTACGACGTCTGGTAGTCCTTACCAAAAGATTGGGTTTTTTCACCAACCCATTTCTCATAAGTCATCAGAATTCAACCACCAACCATCTTCGCGTCGAGTGACTGGATATTTTTTAACTCAATACAGGAGTTGTTTGTGATCTCTAAACAAGATGAGGACCAAGCATAGCTCACAATAAAATAAGCACTCTCATGAGAAAGAACACAAAGTTGAGGATTTCATAGTTAAGAGATTAATGGACAATTGATGATTGACATTTGGAACTGGAGAATGAATGAATGAATGATCCAGAGAGTGAAGACAAGATCTTATAGATCAAGGTCTCTTGAAGCTTAAGCATGAGTTGTTCTCTCACAAAGATCACTCAACAGACCTTAAAAAAACGTTGGGAGTTTCGTTATATATCGGCTGTGTTATATTTTACGAGTGTTGATCTGATTCAATTGAAACCAGCCTCCGTATGCTGATATTGCTAATACCGTTGATATTAGTAATCAATGACTAATACCTGTTAATATTGATTAATAGCAACTAATACATGAGGAAATATGAGGTTTAAAGATGATTTGATAGTGTTGTATTTAAAGAAAAATAAAAAAGAAATCACTGTGAAGATTATGATCAAACTTATTCCATGTACCTGCACTTGCAATCTGAACCTACAAACTGACTTGTGATTGATCAATTCCACCACCTGACTCCATTTGGATCTTCATCTGCACGTTAATAGGTGATAATTGCAATAGTAACGCTTTTAACAGCTGTTGACCTGCGATTTAAATTCGAATTTGGACTTCCTAACTGTTGGAAACATTCGGCAGTCAGTATAAGGCTAACACTAGTATGCCATTGATCTTTTGATCATCATACAGTCAGTATAGGGCTAACACTAGTATATTTGAATTAGCAATTCTCTGATGATATGTTGGAGGGTTTAGGTTATCTTAAACAAATCTGGAGAGCAAAATTGCATGTCAAGAATAACATGTACATTACAAAGGTTTTCTGGTATTGCATGGGAGACATCTTGGTATTAATTAATTAGCATCGGTATCATGTGACAAACAAACTGCTTTTTTAGTTAACTGTGTAAGTGTTTGCTTCTTAATTACAAGAAATTTAATATTATGGGACTCTGGGATGCGGTAGTTAATGCATCTTAGCAGTGATTCTGTGTTTGTTGAATCCTTTAAAATCTTGACAGTTGCAAACTAGTTTCACATTCTGAATCATGCACTTCTGTTGCAGGGAACAAACACCTCAACCTCATCCTCACGATGATGTGTTATACTCACTTCTGTATCACAAACTGAAACCTTCTCGTAGAGTATCCCCGGCAATGAGCAGCTTACAGGGATATTACGGATTGGCTTTTCCTAAAACTGGCAGAACTCTCTTCTTTGAAGATGAATCACATAGCAGAAGATCACTATCTACCTACCCAGGTTTCAGCCTGCACCGAAAGTCAAGGAGTTTAGTCTCACTGGAAAATGCTTTAATCATGTCCGTGGATAAAATAGCTGGTGAAGCTGGGGAAGGCAGTGATGCAGACAAATCTATCAGGAGAAGGCAAAGATGTGATAATGATTCATCTTTGCAAACACCAGAAATTTTAATGGAGGATGATAATGGAGGAGGGTTCTTAGGGAGGACGGGAAAAGGTCTCGCTCTGAGGCTAAAATTAGGGAGCCCTAGGCAGAACTCTATCCTAACTGCAGATTTTTTCAGTGATGTACTTGTTTCTGTTCGGAAATCATTGAGTACTTCCAACTTGCAAGAGAATGAGAATGGCTCCTCAATGTGGCCAACAAGTAAGTTGATGGTTTGACTGTAAGAAGGAACGAAGCTTCTTTATTTGGTGGTCCTTTCTGTAAGTTTTACTCACATTTGTCTTTAGTCTTATAATTTTGGAGGTTCTAGGGGAACCATGAGATCACATTTTTATACCAGGCCTTCAGTAAAGGCAGGCTCGTGTAATGTATATAATTTGAGAAGAGGAGATAGGCGTGAAATAATAAGTTATAGTCAGCTATATTTGCCAAGATCCAACTGGCTGAAGAGGTACTGACATCGTATCAATTCTTTGTTGCACAGATTCTTGTACTATTTCGGGCTTTACTTATTATTTTTGAAGATACTTTTGTAAGAACCCAAAAAAAAAAAAAAAAAAAAAAAACAAAATGTCCC
>JBAKGM010019495.1:0-10483 GCA_037177215.1 Asparagus racemosus | reverse complement strand
TTCTGTTGTAAAGAGCGACTCTTGGTTTGTAATACACAATTTGACAAATACAGACCCGAGACCCAGATTTTTACACCAAACAGAAGATGGCGACTCCGCTGGGGACAGCCATCTTTGCCCCAGGAGAAGACAAAGCAGGGTTCGTCTTTGCCCCAGAAGAAGACAAAGCAGTGTTCGTCTTTGCTCAGAAGAAGACAAAGTCTACGCGCGTCACCAATCTGCTTGTAGCTGGTCGTTGTTGATTCACCCAGATAACAACTGAATCCGTGCCTCCAAAAAAAGGAGACAGAGAGGGCAAAAAGTCTAGCTTTCATTAGTGTGTACAAAGTACAAAAGGGGGAAGGGTACATCCGCTGGAACATCAAAATCGCCTAAGTCGCGACTCGACATCTTGAAGTGCCTTCTGGTGATCGGCCTCTAGGGTGAGGAGGACCTTCGCGCAGATCTCTTCCTCAGTGATAGAGACGGCGCCTTGAAGAGTAGCCCTTATTTCCTCTAGGGCCCACCTCTTCTCCTCAAAATCAGAGACGACTAGCTGCTGAAGTACTTTGATCTCGTTCAGCTCCTTCAAAGCCGCCTCTCGCACCGGGGTCTTCGCCGCCACGAAGGCCTGTAGCTTCGGGATGGTCCGTTCCGCATCCGAGATGGATCGGGTTACCTCCACCAGGCGGGTGTTAACCTCCCGATGGGCCTCCTCGAGCCTTCTCTCTTTGGCGGACACGCGAGCTACCCCCTCTGCCAATGAGGTCTCCTCAGCCAGGGTCTTATCCAGGAACTCCTGCTGCTCTTGCACGGCGGAACGCGCGTGCTCAGAAGCTTCCGCTAGAAGATTCTTGGAGCGAAGAGAAAGCAGCTCTTGGGTGTCCCACTCTGCCGCCTCCAGGCGCCGCCGGAATGGGGAAGCCGCCTCCTCGCTCGTCAGAGTGACCAGGTTGCCCAGGTACATCTCCAACATAGGCTTCAGCTCACCAAACGAGCAGCCCCCGTCCAACACCATCTGAATGCAGTCACGGAGGAGGCTTTGGAGCTCCCTCATGGTCATCTCCATGAGCCTCTTCTTGAGGCGAGCTGAAGGAGAGAGGGGAGTGATCTCCGGAGACTGAGCTCGGACCTTAATTCCCGCCATGACACCAGTCCCGGCCAGTGCCTCCGCCGAGCCTGATGCCTCCCCAACATGGACAGAAGGTGCTCCCATACCAGACTCCTCGCCTGTAGGGGGCGATACCTCCTATGATAGTGATGACGCCTCTATCTCCACCTCTTCGTGAGGAGACGAGACTGGCACGCGGTTCGAAGCACTGCTTTCGTCCCTCAACGAAATCTCGAGTGCTCCACCGACCGTACCTGTGACAAGTTGAAGAACAAGCCTAGTCCAACTTCAATCGATTTGCCGAGTAATGAAGAAAACTACGGATACTTACCCTGTGAGGTGACCGGCACGTCAGGACTGGCTAACACCGGTGACTCCCGCAGGATGGGCTCAGGAGATCCAGCTGTGGGGGATGCCTCCTCCCACCGTGCCCTCTTCACCGCTTCCCTCTTGGTAGAACTGGCGCCCTCCTCTCTCGGGTGCTTCGTCGGGTGTGGGGAATCAAAGAAGGTCAGTGGCAGCTGCATGTGCTCAGCGATCGTGCCCCTGGCTCCCTCCACGCGCTCTCCGATCTGAGGCAAACCCGTCGGTGCTCCTGGCCCCGTCGAGAGCCAAGGGAATAACAGATCGTATGGAGAGTGGGGGACAGAGAACGAGACATCTCGAAAGGCGCCATAAGACGTCGGGACCCAGCTTTCTCGAAAGGCCGTCGACGACCCCGCTTCCATACCAACATCCGCTGATGGCTCAACGCCTTCGGTCGAAGCCGGCTCTGGTTCCTCAGCACGATGGCGTTCACCCCGTTGCAGCGTCCGAGAAGGGCCCTGTGGATGATGAGGCTGCTCTGTCAGGCATGACGAGTGGATGTCAAATCCTTCGGGGGCGATGCTCACACTCCGATACCATTTGCAGTAAGTAAAGGTATGGTGAGGAACACGGTCCCACGAAGGCAGCTCAAAGCGCGCACCCGTGTAGCCGGCGTGAGTCCAGAACCATCCTCGCGCCCCGTCAACTAACCCCCCTTCAGACTTCAGCTGGGGGTTGAGGTTGCCAACGTACAGTTGGTCATAGCCGAACTGGCGAGAGAAGCGGCTTGGGAAGTAGGGCTCCAGCGCGCAAGTTGCGCCCGACCGAAAGAAGTGGTAGCCAGGCCGAATGTTCACCAACCACCGGAAGTTCCCCAGGGACAAGGCAGTGTTGCCAGTCGGTCGTCGGCACGTCCTGAAGGGACTTGCCGTAACCCCCACCTGAGAAGTAGGGAAAGCACCGGAAGAAGTCATAATTCCCGAAGAACGACAATGCCTTCCTCATCTCCACGATGTCCCAGAATTGCCAGGAACACGCCTCGAGCTGCTGAACAAATGGGGTGACCCTTCCTTCTTGACGCGCTACCGGAGTGCTCATCAGGCACTTGCAATGTGACACGAACCATGCCATCAGGTACGTGTACGGCAGGCTGACGCGAGGTTTCGGAGTCCTGGCCACTTCTTCTCCGTCCTCGGCCTCAGTGAAAGAGACGCGATAGAACTGAGCGGACAGCTTCTGAAGGCCACTCTGGGTACACGCTGTCATTGTAGAAACCAGCGCGTAAGAATGCCCGCAGGCCAGGCACACAGCCGGATAAACGACCTCAACCGGGATTGCCTCGAACGAGTGCGTGGGCACCACGCATCGCTTTAACCACAGCATCAAGTAGTCAGCGAGCAAAGCCCTCATCGAGATGGGGGTCCCTCCTTGGCGGTGATATGACTCGAAAGTCATTCTCGCCGAGAACCTACCGTCGTCATACTCGAGGGTCAGTGGGTCGCCGCTCTCCGATACCCGGCGGTCTATCACCTCCCCGCTGCATTTGCCAAGAGGGAGGATAGGCCTCTTCTTGTCATCATTGCTAGGGAACAGGTGGTCGGCCCAGTTCTTATGGCTGATGCTAGGGACCCTTTTCTTCTGACCCTTGTGATCCACTGATCCAAGGGTGTCCAAGTAGATGAAATAGTGGCAGAGGAGCTCCCATAAGGTCTCCACCACCAAAGAAGCATGCACGGACAGGTGGTCGATCTCCGCCTGACCAGGGACATACTCTTCATAGGGGAATTCCCCCATCGGCAGCCCCGACACATCGTACATCTCGTGGAGAGCCAAACCCAATTCCCCGTTGGGTGTGAAGAAAGTCCCGCTGTCCGGGCAGTAGAGCTCCAGGATACGCTGGAATTGAGGAGCATTGACCTTGAGCCCGTGCTGGGTGGCCCGGATTGCCCCATACAGCTCTGTCCCCTGGAGGTCAGAGTTCTCCGCCAAGATGAACTCAGTGATCCTATACCATCAAGGGTTGGTGCTGGCAGAAGAATGGACCCACCCGAGCACTTTGAAGTCTTTTGGAAGGAACTGGCCTCCGGCATAGAAGAAGCGGTGACGGAAGGTCTCCGCCACCGTAGGTGTTTCGCCCATGGGGAGCTCGCTCTGAAGGAGACTGGGGTGCAAGGCGGTCACGCTCTTGTGGGAGCCGTCAACCCCGTACCGAGCCCCAGAGCCTATAAAGATGCTGCAAGTGACCCTGTCCTGACTCGGAGTCAAGTCCCAATGCATCATCCTCGGGATAGACAACGACCGCAGCTCTATCACAGAGAAACCCCACACCATACTCGGGAGGAAGTATCGAACCCCCTCAATCTCTCACAGCCACCTGCTCTCCCCAAGGAGCATGACCGAGGGGTCAGTCACGGAATCCCCGAATGGGAAATCCGGTTTCTTCATCTCCCGGCGCTGGTCGTCCAACATGGCTACGTTGGTAGTTAACTCCCGCAGGGATAAGTAATGCCCCTCCGTAACTCTCCGTCTCAAGTTCTCCATTCTGTCAGCATGGAAGACGGGTACGGGGTCGAGTATCGTGGGGGAGCTGAGAAGCCTGTACCCCCAGCTAGTCTGATGGCCTTCCCCCTAGGGAAAGCCTCGTCAGAGAAAGCGGCTGCAAAGCAGAACAAAACACAGTCAGCAAGAAAGAAAGAAAAAAATGACCAAGTACTCAACTCAGGCGAGCCCTATACAGGCGACTTGAACAAGGGACTTCGCCTCGCATGTGCAAGCGGTCTCGCCAAGTGACGAGAGCTCGCCTGAACAAGCAACCTCGCCAAGAGGGACGAAGCCTCGCCTGAGCAAGCAGCCTCGCCCGAGCAAGCGGTCTCGCTAGTGCAAGAGAGGCTCGCTAGGAGACGAACGGGAGTCTGTTCATCTTCCTCGTTTGGTCCTTTATGCTTACCAGGAGATGCTCGGCCATGAGCGGTGGCGGGCATGTCACCAGAGGTGGAGGAAGGGGAGGAAGGTCTCTTCCCCTTCGACACAGTCTTCTTTGCTCTGGGGCCATAATGTCGAGCAGTCGGTTCGGTTTTAAGATGAACAATGCGTCGTGTTTCAAAAGCCAGTAATCTTCCGAAGAAGTAGGTGAAAGCCTTATATAGGCGAAGCCCGGACGGTCGAGATTCGCTAGAGCGTAACTCAACGACAGAGATTGCTCGCTAGATGAGTGGGCGAGATTAGAGGGACGTCAAACCTACATCCCAGATTGGGCGAGGTGACGCCTGGCAAGCTACATTTAAGGCGATCTGACATGCTCACGTCACCTCAGCTAGCGAAAGGACACGTGGCTCACACATTCCCGAACTGCAGAACTCACCACAGGCACCAGCTCACCTGAGGCTCGAGCTCGCCTGAGAGCCAAGCCCACCAGAGGCACGAGCTCACCTGACGCTTGAGCTCGCCAGAGGCTCGAGCTCGCCTGACGCTTGAGCTCGCCAGAGGCTCGAGCTTGCCTGACGCTTGAGCTCGCTCAAGACTCGAGCTCGCCCGAGATGTGAGCTCGCCTGAGACTTGAGCTTGCCGGAGGTTCCAGCTCGCTCGAAACTCGAGCTCGCCCGAGAAGCAGGCTCGTCTAAAAGCATAGGGCTCACCCAAATTAGAGCTCACCTAAAGGCGATGCCCGCCCACGTAAAAGACTCGACGCACGTATGATCATGCAAATACGAGCAAGGGTGGAAATTCATTATAGGGCATAAGGAAACTACAGGAGGACTTGTGACAATACATTCGAACAAAAGTCACAATATGAAGCAAAGGCAAAGAAAAAAAGAAGAAGAGGAAGGGAGGAGCCTAGTCGCTGTCGGAATCCTCGCTCGTGGAGACCCAGGGGTCCTTCTTCAGATGCCATTTCAGGCGTCGGACAATTCTACGAAGGGCGCGACACTCATGACTCCACGCATCCCTGTCGCGGTCGAGCTCTTGCCGAACCACCGACTGGTTATGAATGATTTCTTCGAGCATCTCCTTCTCGGCCAACAGGAGCTCGGTCAGATGGCAAAGTATGCGAAGCTCATCTGTTGGACAGCCATGGACCTGGGTCAACTCCTGTCTAAGCTTTGCGATCTCCTCACTTCGAGCAGAGGGCACGGGAGTATCCATGAGAAAAGAGAGAGGAAGGAGAAGGGACAACTAAGATAGAGGAGGCAGCCCTCCCCTATTTATAAGCCCCTCATGCAATTGATGGGACTAGACAAGGAGGATAAGAGTCTATCCAAAGTCTTGACTAACCCAGAGGGCACAAGTCAAGAGGCCAAAAGTCTAGCCTTGGACTTTGGTCAAAGCTTTGACTAGCCTAGATGGCACAAGTAAAGAGGGAGAATAGACCCGCTCAGATTCCGAGCTCACCCACTTTAAGAGTAGAGCTCGCCTATCAAGGCCTAGGCTCAGCTCTCGAGGAGCTCAAACTTGCCTAGAGATGCAAAGCTCGCCTAACCATGGTGAGACCAAAACCCGACTCGCGAAAGCACGCAGATGAAGGGAAGAAGGGGCAATTGAAGAAGCTCATTCCAGAAATTTCTAGACAACACATTCGAACAAAGTTATGACAACACGAACAAAAGTCATGACTACATAAATGAAGAAACTACAAGAGCTAGTCGGCACAATCTAACACGGTAAACGAGGAAAGCTCAGCCATGGTAGCTTCTAGGTTCTTCGTCCAGTCTCCCCGGACTTGAGCCTCCGCAGCCTCCCAGAGCCTGTCCGCAGCAAGGGCGTCAAGAGCACCCTATCCGCGGTGTGCAAAGCGTGGAGAGCCCGTAGCTCCTCCATGATGGCATGATGGATGGCTGCGCTCTCGTCCTGTGCAGCAGAAGGGCCAACACCCAGTTCGTTCTGCCAGCACCCAGTTCGCTCTGCAGGCGGCGCTCTCGTAGGGCTGTAATAGCAGCCTCGTGCTCCGATACACGTTTTGCCCGGGCCTTGTGCTCTTGAAGTCCCTTGACCCGAGCCTCCATCATGAGGCACCGCACATTGTTACCAGGGTCGTACCGAACCAACCCCTCTAAGTGCTGAGCAAGATCTACCCAGCGAAGCAGCTTTTGGTCGCAGCGCCCGGCCACCTGAGAGCCACCCACGCGCCGTATCTCCTTCAGGCTATCCATCATGTGACGGTAGAAGCCCATGGAGTCGCCCCAGTCGGCGTAGATAATGAAGGCCACCTATCTCAAAGCGTTCTCCATTTGCTGAAGAAGTCCCCTAACGGAGCCGGAATCCGGGACAGCAGACGCTTGGCTGGGGACAATTGAAGTAATGGGCTGGATCACAGGGGGAAACCTGTCAGGATCAGCAGGCAGCTACCACTCATGCTCTCCCACGGCAGGCACGGGTGTGGGCTCCACATCCTCATCATCATCAGAGATCACGATGGGCTCGGGATCGGCGGCGCTTGACCTGGACGAACCTCTCCCACGAGCCAGCACCTCGTAGCGGTCCGCTTCCTCTGTGAAAAGAGGCCTCTTCTCGGAAGACCGCAAGTTGCGAGGCCTACCGAGTGGAACTTCCTCTGGGGCTGCAAAACGAAAAGAAGAAACGTTAGAGTTAGCTCAAAGTCCTTCAAACAGGTGAGCCCTATTAGTCAAGCGGACTCCATTGGACAGGCGAGCTTACAAACTCGCTTGACGGATTATGGTTTGCCAGACAAGACAGGACTCGCCTGACAGAGTAAGACTCGCTAGACGAGGCAAAACTCACCTAACAGAGCAAAACCCGCCTGACGAGTCGAAATCTGCCAGACGAGTTGAAACCCGTCTGACGAGTCAAAACCTGCTTAGCGAGTCGAAACTCACCTAAACGAGTAGAGCTTCGCCTGAGTATAGGGAACTCGCCACAGATGAATCAAACAGTTCATCTTCCATGGCCGCCCCTAGAACTTACCAGAAGGAGTGCGGGCCACACCAGCGTCGCTAGTAGTGGCATCGACGGCGTTGGAAGATGAGGCAAGTTCCCTCTGTTCCTTCGAAGCAGCTTTCTTGATGCCCATGGTGAGATTAAGAGGAAGAGCTCTGGTTCTCTCACTGGCGCTTGAGCAGAAGATCGAGTAAGTGCGGTTCTTTCCCCTGGAGGAAGATGCACAATTCTTATAGGAGAATCCCGACGGTCGAGATTTAACGATCTGGTTGATCAAGCTACCCACAGCAGTCCGATCTAGCAGTTTAGATTGAATGGCCACGAACAACGTGGGACGGTTGAAATCTCGCATTGAACGGTCCGTGATAGGCGGTTCAAGCACGACGTCCAGCAAGATGGACGGTCGAGATCGAAGGCGCTGCCAAACTGGCGGTTCACGTCAGTGCCCACCATCAAATCGCCCCTGACGTGACCTGACATATCCCCTTAGTGAGTAAGCGAACACGTGGCCCACTCTCCGCTAGCTCAACCTCGCCTGAACACAGCCGAGCCTCGCAAACTCCAGCTCGCCTGATGGTCACGCTCGAGCGAGCTCCGTCCGCCTAAACAGGCGTGATTCCTCTCTTATTCAAAGTATTCCAGACCCCATTCAAGCCCACATTGGGTCTGAAAACTTTGAAGTGGGTCTTGTGGGCGGTAAAAAATGCTTACCCTGCCTGATAGGAGGGTCGCCTGCACAAGGCGTCTTCACATGTTGAGTTCACCAGCACGAACTCAACATCACCTGGATGAAGGCTCGCCTGCACAATACCTTCTCAATGACGCCTGAATGAAGGCTTGCCGGCACAATGACTTCTCAACATCGCTCGAATAAAGGCTCGCCCGCACGAAGCCTCTTGGCTGAGTTCGCTAGCACAAACTCAGCGGCACCTGAATGAGGGCTTGCCTGCACAAAGCCTTCCCACCTTTTGAGCTCGCCCGCACGAACTCAAAGCAGCCCGACCGCAAGAGCTCGCCTAAACTAAACTCGAGTTCACCTGAAGGCTCGAACTCGCCTGGAGGTTTAGAAGTCGCCTGAGGATCGCCTGAAGGGTTGAGGCTTGCCTAACACACCTCACCTACCCTCTGGGGGTAAAAGCCGCCAGCTCGCCCAAGGCTCGCCCAGAGGCTGAGCTCGCCCAAGGCTCGCCCAAAGGCTGAGCTCGCCTGATCAGTGGTTGGTCTCGCCCGAATAGAACAGGCTGCCGCTTTTAGGAGGTGGGCCTACCCACTTTCCATGCCCTAGGCAATGATGAGGCATGGCTCCCATCATCCCTAAGTGGTCACATCCCACAGAGGTGGTATGGTTCCCCGCAACTAAGCATGGGAATGACTATGCTTCTCCTGGCGTATTTGTAGACCACCACCTCTACATGAGAGGGGGTTCAGTTTAGCTCAGCTCTGATCCTGGCTGATCTCTTAGCTCTTAGCACTTCGCTGCTTGGCACTCTAGTTTCAATCTGAACTCTCAGATTTGAAGACTTCTCTGGCTCTTTGCAAACCCTTGCATCGCAGCCATACCCAAGTGAGCTCTCGAACTCAAGACCGTCGGAGCTTCTACTGCGTACTGAAGTTCTCTGCCCACCACGTCGATCAGATCGTCCAAGGGAAGCGAACTCGACTCGAGCATCGAGGGAGGCGTCCTATCGCTACCAACGAACCCACATTAAAAACAAGAAGGGCCTACCCTTCGCTTCTGTTATAAAAAGAAATTCTTGATTTGTAAACAAACATCACTACAAATACAGAAGAGATTTTTACACCAAATAGAAAATGGCGACCACAATGGGAGTAACCATTTCCTCAACAGAAATGGTGGTGGCGCAGTTTGACGACGTCGCGGAAGGGACAACAGTGGAGTCCCTTGTCATTGAGTTCGACCAAGCCAAGTATGAAGAGTACTTATCCTCTTCTTCTAGCGGTAAGGCTTCACGCCGATACCGTAGAGTGGCACGCATAGCCCGGTCCCAAGCAGCCGAGGCGGCCACGCCCAAGAGCTCCACACAAGCCACAGCACGGGGTTCTGCTTCCCCCAAATCCATGGCTGTGAACCCGAGCCAAGCAGCCGCCAAGCGGCCCATACAAACCGGCATGGAGGAGTTCAATGTCCGTCTCGGCATTGATCACGAAGTCACCATTGGTGCAAAGCCCTCCCTCTCTAAGAGAGCCAAACAGCGGCGCCGACAAGCCCTCGCCCGTCGGGAGGCAATGGCCGCCATGCCCTTCGTTGGCTTGGATTATTATGCAAGCCTAAAGAAAGCCAGATGGAGCCGAACGAACTAGAG
Organism: Asparagus racemosus; assembly: GCA_037177215.1. Classification (NCBI taxonomy): domain Eukaryota; kingdom Viridiplantae; phylum Streptophyta; class Magnoliopsida; order Asparagales; family Asparagaceae; genus Asparagus; species Asparagus racemosus. Next base: position 871 of record JBAKGM010019495.1, on the reverse strand, counting down.
TGGTGGCCCGCTCAAATCAGGCGAGCCTACCCATACAGGCGGGCCTCGCACTGGCATCAGGCCCCCCAAGGCGAGCAGGCCTGACCTTTTAGGTGAGCTCCATGCTAACAGCACGGTTCCCCAGTTAGGTGAACTGTGCAAGATAGGCGAACTCCCCAAGTCGGGCGAGGTTCGCTCCTCAAGTCATCGTCCCGCAAGCGGAAACCGCTGTGCAGGCGAGCCTTGTCAAGGCTGAACTAGCCAAAGTGCTAGAGCTCGCCTGAATACAAGGCCTCGCCCATCAAGGCGAGCAGGCCTGACTTCGTCACAAACTCACCACGCTTCGCCTGACTCCAGCACTTGAGCATCTTTGCATGGGCTCGTTCACATCCCATGCACCCAGATGCACGGTAGACCACTCCGGCACTGGGGATTGTCATCCTCAGCCCACAGGGGATCTCAGGGATCACCTGACTCGCAAGCAGGAAATTAGAGAGGTGAATCCTCAATGCCACTGTGAGAGGCTGATCCGAGCGGTATCGGCCGACTGCTCGTGCACCCTGGCTACTTCAGTGTTCGAGAGGCTTACTCAGCCAAAGCAGAGAGAGAGACTTTCCTACCACGAACACAATAATGTAGAACTGCCAGCTGCCTCTATCAACATGACAGGGAAAGGCAAGACCAGATGCTTAGACTCCTCAGACTCGGAAGTCTCCTTGCGGCAGAGTTATCTCCTAGCTGGGGGTAGAAGCGTTTCCCGGTGCATGCGTCTCCAGACTGGCGCAGCCATCCCATTTGACTACGCCAGGTTAAATTCCATCTGGGACAGTAGTCCTGAGGCTAGTTCGGCGGAGGCTACATCTCCGACTTCAAGCTCAGCTTACGGCAAGCA
>JBAKGM010019494.1:0-10483 GCA_037177215.1 Asparagus racemosus | reverse complement strand
ACGGTTCGTTGGCTGCATCGGTTGCGAACCGACCTTCACAAGTCTGATTTGGGTACTGGTAAGAAATTTTCAACGCCTACACTAGTCCAGAAGGCCCAAATGCTGAATGAGAAAGAAGGGGCCAAGAAGCCACCCAAGATGCGCCAAGTCTAGAGGCCAAAGTCGAGCACACCAACTAAGCACCGGCCACCACAACCACTGTAGAGTGATCTGAGTAAGGTCACCCCGGCGCCGAGGCCACCTCTGGCGGCCACATCCGGACCTCTGGCACAACGATCGAGGCAAGACTCCCGTTAGGGAGTGGTTGGGCCCATTGAAGAGGCCCCGAACTACCCATGGCATCGGGGGTCACATTCACCTCCACCACAATAAGGAGACCTCTCCACTTCTTCGCATCAAACTGTGAATTGAGGATCAAGAGTCTATCCAGACTTCATACCCACAAAGGCGAACATCGAGACAAGTCACTTTTGAAAGCTTTGATAAAGCGGTCCATCCTCAGAAAGAAATATTTTCGTCTGATGATGACGATGTTATACCTGAGAAGTCGTGCCAACACACGATGGGTTACTCTGACATTCAGGCCGATGAGTTGTGCTATCGTGCTGGGGGTACGAGTAAATCCCAAAAAAGGAGTTCCCCCGAGTTGAACGCACATTGTCTCTGTTCCAAGCTGATCAGGGCGGTGTTATCAGAGTGTAACTACACCAAGGCAGCTCTGAAGAAGGCGTCGGTCTTTGATAGACTTGGTAGCGAAATGCCAAAACCCAGGTCTAGGTGCTTTCGCAGAAGAAGATCGGTGTCTCAAGGCGATGAATTGCTATAAATCACCATCAATATGACTGACAAAGGGGCGTCATCATGTGCCGTTCCTAGGGTATCTCAACGAACAACTCGGTTGCAGACTGGGACTATCAGACGTCCTAATTATGGCAAAGTGCAGAGCGGGTTACCCTCAAATGATGAAGTGTCAGACGCTGGCTCCGCAATTGCTTTCTATAACATGGTTTCCAGCGAGGGACAACCCCATGAGGCACTCATGATCAGTGCAGAACAGGTGGCCAAAATGCTTGAAGAGGCTATGGCCAAACAAAAATATAATTTCAAATTCGAGATGGAGATGGCTATGTAGCAAATGAGGGCAAATCCAAGCGCTGACAAATTGCCAGGGTGAATCAAGTCATTGTGTTAACCAAATAGACAGCGACATGGACAGGGATGAAGACCGTGACGCTAGTAATCCTCCTGATGAACGGAATGCAACGGGCAGCCTTGAGAATGCTAGTGGCAACATCGTCATCCCTAAAAATGAGAAGATAAAAGACCTCGAGAGTAAAATCAACACTTTGATTTCCCCTCAAGAGGTAAAGAAGACGGGTATACCATGTCCGTACCCAAGGGAGTGGGAATCGATCCAGTATCTAGCGAAGTTCAATCTAATAAACTTCACATCGTTCTACTCAGCATTTGATATACTTCAAGTCCCACCTGAGGGTTATTTCTGGTGACGAGCCCTTGATGGTTCGGTCATTCGTTGGCTTCCTTCGAGGAGCTACCTTGGACTGGTATCGCCGTCTCAAGCCAGGGAGCGTTAACAGCTAGGACGACATGGAGACCATGTTCCTCACTAATTTCTTCGACGACGACATCGAGATATCCATCAGGACGTTGTTGGATGAAAAACAAAAGTACGGAGAGACTGTGGACAACTTCGTGAAACGGTTCTGGAATAAGGCAATGAATTGTTGGGACCCGATAACTGAGGAGTTCATTCTCCACACCTACCACAACAGCTTCTCATTGGGCAAGCTCGAAGCAAAGGGAACGGCCCCGTCCAAGACATGGAAGGATTTGAAGGTGCGTGGGGAGCAAGCTGAGCAATTCCTTAAGAGGAAAAAGGTAGAAAGAGGCCAGCAAGTGGCAGATGCTCCCAAATGAAATTTTGTCCCATGCGGCAAAGGGAAAGACCAGGCGAGAGCAGCGGTTGTGAACCAAACATTTCGGCTACAGCCGTAGCCACAACCACAATAGCAAGCATCGCAGTAATCGCAGCCCCAATGGCAGCAAAGGCCTCAACAACAGAAGCCATCCGCTACGAGGTTCCCCAAAGTCTACTCCTTCAAGGAGGATGAGGTCCCCGGTATCTTCAAATACCTCTTGGAGAACAGCAAGATCTACCTGCCATCGATTGTGAATCAGGAGGAGGACAAGAAGGTCACAGATCTAAAGTACTATGCATTCCACAGAGCGGTGCACCACCCAACAAAGTCGTGCTACTATCTCGAGGATAAAATCCAAGCCTTGATCGATGTAGGGGTCATTACCCCTAAGCTGTCTAAAGAAAAGAAGGTGGGGGTGAACGTGATATCCATCAGCTTTGGATCAGTGCCTCTAACTTGGTTTCAACCGGAGCCTGTTGTTAAAGTGGGGGTGAAGACAGTGAACAACGATCCTCATGGGCAACGTGAAAAGGGGCTCGTGCTACATACCACTGCAAATGGTGAGATTCTTTGGGTCTACCCTAACCTGCTCGAAGATGATCAGCGGGTGGCTTCTTCATTAAAGAACAAATCGAAAGGCAAGGGGAAACCATGTCATGCCATTTTAGCAATCTTGGAGAAGGATGACAAACAAATGTTGACATTCTAGCTTTCTAAAGAGGAACCTGAAGTCTTTGCCACCAGGAGCAGGCACGAGTACAATTACAAGTATCCCGAAGCTCCTGATCTAAATGCTAAGACACTGAGGAAGCTAGGAGTGGTGATAACTCCTCCTACGCATGCTGAAAAAGCACAGCAGTAGGTGATTGCTAAAGAGGATACGGCCAAGCTGAAGGAGAAGCAACCCCAACATCAGGAGGTTCAAGCCCCAAAGCAGTCTCGATTCAATTGCCCGATTGGAAGAGACAAATCGGGATGCTCAAACTTCCCGTACTGCTTCGATGTTATGGCCCAATTGGCAAACATCCCAGCGAGGATAACTCTCTATGAGTTGTTATGGTTGTCGAAAGAAACCAGAGGGGCCCTTTAGGAAGCCCAGGCTGACTCCGAGGTGTTCCTCACCTAGATCAAGCCAAGTCCTGAAGAGCTAGAGTCTTTAGCTCAGTAATGCAACCTTGCAACTGAGCACTTCACTTCCCCTGTATCACTTTTACTAAGGAAGACATGCAGATGAAGAACTCAAAGCATGACAGGCCGCTATACGTTACCAGATATATTGGCTCCAGCGAAGTTAACCAGAACTAAGTTGATCCAGGTTCCACTATGAGTATCATGCCCCTCCGCTTGATGTATAGCCTCGAGAATCCTACTAGTAAGCTGACGTTTACAGGCACGGTGATCTATGGATTTAACACCAGTGGGTCTCGATCGCTAGGTAAAATCCGGGAAGTGCCAAATGGGAGATTTGAAGTCCGAAGTCACATGCTATGTAATTGATGCGGAAACTTCCTATAACTTATTATTAGATCAGCTATGGATCCATAATAATGTTATAGTCCCCTCCACTCTTCATCAATGTCTAAAATATGTTGACACAAATAATAAAGTCAAGACGTTGGTCACGGATAAGCAACCGTTTAAGGGGTTAGAGAACTACTTCACTGACTCTCTCCTTTACGGTAACGAGTCCAATACTGAATCATCAGTCCAAGGCACGGACAGTGGCAAGGAAGCTGATACCGAAGTTGGGTTTGATTACAATGGTGGTTTTGTCATAAATGACATTATACCCTTTGTAGTCAATCTTGATAATGAAGAATCATCGGATGATAGTTGTAATTGGCAACTTGCCGACAATAAAATAAATGATGATTTAGAGTACTCGTTGTCTCTTGCTAATATGATGATAGGATTATACGATGACCCCACGTTGCACATACCAATTCGGTCATCTTGTCTAATGCAGAAGCAGTTCTGGGACTCTTTTGGAGCAACGCTTGTCATCCCAGGTAGAACAAGTGATGAAAAGACTTGGTCTATGGTAAAGGAGATGCGATTCCAACACTGGACCACTTTTTGAGGGAGGACATCAATGACAGCGACCCTAGCCTTCATCTCTTTAGATACAGTCCAGAGGCATAGAACCTCGTGAAAACATGGGGGTACAACTTTGCCCAAGGAGAGGGTCTTTGTTTCAGACGAGGTCCTCAAGTCCCGCCCAAAGCTGCATACGTTCCAAAAGGGAAACCCGATAATTACTATGCATTCAGGAGAGGACTGGGCTATGTATCCTATTTAGAAGACAAATGCTACTGGTTGATCGATAACTAATTATCCGATTTGGGAGATGGACATTCATCTGATTCATCTGCCTGGGTTTCTGACGTCAGCATCAGTGAAGCGTTCAAGGGCCTGATGTCAAATATGACTACAGCCGACCCCGTCATGATAGAGGATGATGAGGAAGATACCAACATAGGAAGACCCATGGGTCCATCACCTCAATATGCAGTATGGGGACCGGTTCGAGAAAAAAAGCTCCCACTGAAGATGAAGTGGTACAGGTCAACATGGGTGGTGAAACACACCCTAAGCCCATATTCATTAGTAACAGTCTTCCCCCAGAGGAGGAAGAGGAGTTGATTGCTCTTGTTAGGGAATATATCAACGTTTTCACCTAGAACTACAAGGATATGCTAGGACTCAACCCCAATGTGGCGACACAATGTCTCAACATCAAGATTGATGCCAAACCCGTCAAGCAACAGCAGAGATGGTTTCGTCCGTAGATCATGGAAGCAATCATAGCGGAAGTGAAAAGGCTTATAGAGTCAGGTTTTATCATGAAAGTACAGAATCTAGATTGGGTGTCAAATATTATCCCGGTCTTGAAGAAGAATGGGACGATTAGAATCTGCATCGATTATAGAGACCTGAACGCCGCATGCCCAAAAGATGACTTTTCCCTTCCAATCAGCGATGTCATCATTGACAATACGTGCAGATTCGAGAGAATGTCTTTCATGGATGGCTTTCGGGTTATAATCAAATCAAGATTCACCCAGATGATGCAAAACACATGGCGTTCAGAACTCCCCTCAGCATCTTCTATTACACAGTCATGCTGCTCGGCCTGAGGAATGCAAGCCCCACGTACCAGCGAGCGATGATAAAGATTTTCCAAGAACATCTTCGGAAAACATTCGAGTGCTACGTTGATGACTTAGTCGTGAAGAGTCGCAACAAAAATGACCACATCTAGAGGGGCCCTGGAGGTTTATTCAGCAGGGTTATCACCCATTGAGGGTCATTTTTCATCCGGTTCAGTTTATTCGAGTCTCATGATTACTCCAATAGGGTATACGAGTATAAACTGTTTCCCACTTTTGTTGAGAAGTTCCTAGAGAATAGTTTCATAAAATATTCTTAAGAATAACTCAACAACCGCCAATGACACTTAAAAACTATATTGACGCCGGTCAACGCATCGCAAATAGAGAATCCACCGAGAAGTCTCAAGAAGTTTGATGGTCAGTCCTATGACAATTTACCAACATGAGTTCATCTGCAAAGATTCAATTACCAGCTTCGGTTCAAGATTTGACAAGTGGTTAGATAATAAATGTAGCACCATGACACTATCAGATATCTGACAAAGCACCAGACAATCTGAAGGAATTGAAGAAATCGAGACTTGAAGCTGTTTTCAGGTCCTATTACGCTGATTAAAGGTTTGGGTCTATCATATCCAAAATATTTCAGGCTCTTCTATAAAAGAACAAGACTTAAACACTTTGGAGGGGGTATCTGTAGGCGTTGAAAATTACCTATAAGTTCTCGAACGTGACTCGTGACGATGGATTGACGATCGACGACCCATCTGACGGTGCAACGGCGAACCGTTGACGACGTAATCACGCTGCAAACACAAAAGGCGAGTCGACAAATGCATAAAGCAAGTCGGCAAGGTGTACAAGTTAGTGAAGCCACAAATCGTGGGATAAATCCAACGGCGAAGCTTCAGATCAGTGAATATTGACGAGACAGAATCAACTGGACTCGGGAATCAACATGACTGAATGAATTGGGCTTGAAATAATACTAGAACGAAGCCACGTGGGTAGCTCGGCCACAGATCTGACCCCCCTCTTTTACCTATAAATATGAGGAGGGGTGCTCATTTGCACAGATCTGGACTTTTAGGCAAGAAGGGGAGACTCTGTTAAATTCTGGAGTGGTTTACACTTAGATCTGGGAATTCTAAATCTGAGATCTTGGCGAGCCCGTCAACACACAAAGCGAGGAAGTTCGAGAGATCACCAGATCAGATCTACACATCATTCCTCCAGATCAAACCTCATTTTGATCCCGAGAAGAGCTATGACTTTGCTTGGTTGATTTCACTTGCTTCAGGCGATTGTTTCCTTTGTGAAACAATCCCCTTTGATTGTGTAGATCTCAGATCTGATCAGGATCCAATCAAGCAGTGGTCCACGAATTAACCTTGACACCACAAAGAACCCACAAAAGTAGGAGCGCGATAAACAGGCTTTTGCGTTTATTTTGTGGAAAAGTTGTAATTTTTATTTATTTTGATTTGCATTGTAACCTAGTCTTATAAAAAGACAAGTTCTATTTTGAATTCTTCTATAAAAGCATAAAGTTGTAATGAGCTCAAAATTAATGAAGATCGATGCGACTTTCCCCGCGAGCATCCATGAGTTGGTGTTTGGCAAAATGGGCATTGCTCTTGTCTCAATACGAGTTACACTTCAAGCAACAGAAGTCGGTCAAGGGACAGACAATTTGATATCTCTTAGCAACTAACCCAGTGACGGATAGAGCTGAATTATATGACGACTTGCCAGATGAAACTCACAAAGTCAACACTACATCGCATCAACAAATATGGCAACTGTACTTTGATGGGGCTTCTCGAGCAACCAATGTGGCAAATATCCCTAGATGTTCTAAGGTTTCTTCCAGAGTTAGAGTTGTCTTAGTTTCCCCGAGGAAGCATGTGATCCTCGAGCTTACTCGTTAACCAAGTCGTGCTCGAATAATTTGGTCGAATACAACGCGCTACTTATTGGACTTAGTTTCGCCAAAGAGCTGGGAGTCGAGTATCTCGAAGCCTTTGGGGATCCCCAACTCATAGTCAGACACATCCGTGGAGATTATGAAGTCAGGAATCCAGACTTGATTCTGTATCACTAGGCGGTCGTTGAGATGGTAGACTCATTTGAAGAATTTTTCATCGAGTATATTCCGCGCCTCCAAAACGTGTACACGGATGCGTTGGCAGCGTTAGCAGTATCATTAGCACAATCTCATAAAAATGAACAGTTAGTCACTATGAGAACTCACTAACTATTTGTACCGATATATGATGAGGAGGAGGATGACAAGGGGGTGGTCATCAAAGAGGTGTACACAACCCAAGTTTAACTGGAGCCCCGAGATTGGCGTTTTCCTATAATTGACTACGTCCTATATGGTATTTTGCCAGAAGACGCAAAAGAGAGGAAATTGACCTGACGAAAAGTGCCGAGGTTCTTTTATGATACAGAGACCCAGACGTTATATTTTCGCGGGTACGACCGCTTGCTTCTCTGGTGTCTTTCGAACAAAGAAGCAGAAGAAGTCTTTAAGGAGCACACGAAGGAGAGTTTCGCACACACCAACCTGGTCCTAAGCTTTATGATCGTATCAAAAGAATGAGATACTTCTGGCCAATGATGATTAATGATGCAATCGAGTACGCTCAAAAGTACCACGCGTGTCAAATACATGCAAATTACATGCATCGACCCCTGGAGCATTTGCATCCTTAGGCTACATCTTGGCCGTTCGAGACGTGGGGGATGAATATTGTGGGTCCTATTTTTCCTCTATCAGTTAAAGGTGATCAGTTCATTCTCGTGATTACCGACTATTTCTCCAAGTGGGCTGAAGCAATTCCACTTAAAGAAGTATAAAACGAACAATGTCATCAGGTTCATCAAGCATCACGTCATCTATCGACACGGCGTGCTGAGACGGATCATACATGACAATGGCCCTCAATTTGTCAGCAATACCTTCATTAGGTTTTGCGAAAAGTATAAGATTCAAGACGTCTCGTCGACGACTTATAATCCCGCTGCAAACGGATTAGTGGAGGTGTTCAACAAGACAATCATTAAGATCATGTCGAAACTCATGAAGACCAATAAACGTGATTGGGACAATAAGCTCAGAGAAGCACTCTGGGCATATCGCACCACAATACGCACGCTTATTGGAGCTACCCCACATTCTCTGGTATACGGATGTGAAGCCGTACTTCCATTGGAAATCCAAATCCCATCACTTTGTATCGCTCTCACAACTGAGATGACGACAGAAGAACAACATCGGAGACGTCTTGAAGAGTTTGAGATGTTGGATGAAAAACACTTGGAAGCTCAACAACACATCGAGTTCTACCAAGTTGGAATGTCGAGGGCTTTCAACAAGAGAGTCCGATAGAGAAGTTTTAAGGAAGGAGATCTGGTCTTTGCTACTTAACGACCTATAATTCTCAATTCCAAGAAAAAGGGTAAGTTTGAACCCAAATGGGAAGGACTATTTGTGATAGACACAGTCTATTCAAACGGTGTGTATCACCTAATCACCCAAAATGGTGACAGGCAATTAATGCTGATAAATGTGAAGTTCCTAAAAAGTACTATCATTAGTATATTTAGGATATAACCCATTTTGATGGAAAGTTCGTCATAGAATATTTCACCTATTTTCCTTGAGGATAACCCGAAATTTATTTTTCACCATAAATTCCCTCACTGATCAAATTCATTGATGGTGAGTCCACTAAAATCTTTTTGGTCTAATCCACCAGCAAAATCCCCTCTTTATTCCTTCCACGAACAAGAGGTCCACTTAAAATTTTCTTCACACTGAAGATAGAATATAAAATTCCTCCTCTTCAAATGTAAGATCCCCTTCGTGATAAACAGAAGGGCTCTATCCTTTCCTCTTCAGTCACGCCTTCCCAAGGTTAGGGCTGAAGTTAGAATTTCATCTCGATAAACAAGAAATTCATTTCCTGATCAGGTAGCAAATTCTATAGAAGTGAAAGTTACCTGAATCTTTTCGATTCTCGGAGTGGAGATCCCACTCTTAGTTTCACCTCTCAAGATTCTTGAAATGGAGATCCCACTTTTAGTTTCTTTCGCACTGGAGATAGGATATAAAATTCTTCCTTTCTAGTATCAGAAAATAGAATATAAAATTCTTCCTTTCCCACATCAGCCCCAGAGATAGAATATAAAAATTTTCCTCTCCAGGAGCAAGAGATAGGATATAAAATCCTTCCTCTCTTGTTTTAGGTTTATATTTATCTAGAGATAGGATATAAAATTCTTCCTCTCAACCATCAGGAAACAGAATATAAAATTCGTCCTTTCCCACATTAATCTTATCCTCTTAAGAGAAATCTTTCAATTCAAGATTTATCTTGGGGAATTATATTCCGAATCCTAAGTAGAGAAAAGTCAATGCCTAGCACACGTTGCCGGCTTAGTCTTTTACCGATTGAAGAAGACACCTGAACCCAAGTTGGGGAAATTTTATCTCAAAGCCTAAGTAGGAATAAGCCAACACCTAACACGTGTTGTCAGTTTAGTCTTTTACCGATTAAAGAAGACACTAAGATTCATCTTTGGGAATTTTACCCTAAAACCTAAGTAGGGATAAGTCTACGCCTAACACGCGTTGCCGGTTAATTTTTAACCGCAAAAAGAACGAAAGCCCACATATTCAAAATTATGGCAGGTTGTTATTAATAACACCACAATCCGCGCCTTACACGTGTGGAGAATTTTATCCCGAATCCTAAGTAGTGATAAAGCCAACGCCTAACACGCATTGTCGGTTTAGTCTTTGACCGATTGAAGAATACACAAAGATTTATCTTGGAGAATTTTATCCCGAATTCTAAGTAGGAATAAGTCTACGCATTACACGCATTGCCGATTTAGTCTTTTACCGATTGAAGAAGACACCAGAATCCAAGTCTCGGGAATTTTATCTTGAAGCCTAAGTAGGGATAAGTCTACACCTAACACGCGTTTCTAGTTAGTTCTGAACCATAAAAAGATGACGGCCCACATATTCGAAATTACGACAGGTTGTTATTAATAACACCACAATCCACACCTTACACATGTGGGGAATTTTATCCCGTATTCTAAGTAGGGATAAGTCAACAGCTAGCACGCGTTACCGATATAGTCTTTTCTGATTGAAGAAGACACCAGAATTCAAGTCTGGGGAATTTTATCCCAAAGCTTAAGTAGGGATAAGCCTGCATCTAATACATGCAGCCGAGTGGTCTATTCTCATGAGAAAGACGAAGCCTATGTATTCAACATCATAGCACCAAGTCTGGAAAAGTTATATTCTTTTAGCACAACATCACGTGTGGAACAGGTTTAGATAATCCGCATGCTAGCCCGATTCAAACGGTAATCGGTAAAGGCTCATCAAATCTGTTGATGGCT
>JBAKGM010019493.1:0-10484 GCA_037177215.1 Asparagus racemosus | reverse complement strand
TTATCGCTGCTGTTGCTTCACGGGTTTGGCATCTTGCTGGATATTAAGGCGATGCACTGCCACTTTCGGATCAAGTCCTGGCATATCCTCATAATTCTAGGCAAAGACATCGATATATTCTTTGACAAGAGAGGTTACTTCTTCTTTTTCTTCTGGTGATAGACTGCCGCTAATAAATATGGGTTTTAGATTTTCTTTATCTTCCATGTTTATCTGGACGACTTCATCTCTGGTAGGTGGCTCCCGTTGTTCGAACCTATCATTGAACTGAACATTCAAGTGGAAAGTCTATGGATCTTCCCAAGTTGGCGATCGATCATCCTCTTTAGGCTTTTCTGAATTTAATGTGGCAATATTACACATTAGTTCTTTGAATACTTGTCCAAGACTAACATCTGAATCCCACGTTGAAGAATTTGATGAACTATCTTGTTATTCGATCTGCCAACAATACTCATCAAAAGACGGAGAGGTATAACCCAAACCCCTTTGGTGTTCATAATAACGGCCGGGTTTTCCTTTCAGCACATGAGAAGGTCGAGGGGGATTTCGAACACTATGCCCAGAACAAAGACCTACCCTGTGTGCAAAATCATATCCCCATTTTTCCATGCAATAGCGTGCTTCCAGACTATGCCTAAAAAAATATTTGCAAGGTTCTTCATCATAATCCTCAGCTTCCCAAAAGAGGCTTTGTGGTGGAGAGATCTCTCCTTTCCCAAAGATTATTTCCTTTTCATCTTTCAGAGGAACGACAAAGGCTGACCCTGTTGAGCTTCAGAAGCACTTCTCCACCTGATTATTTGATGAGAACGGCACATGCACATCATAATTTTTACATAGTCCCTGCATTACACTATCAACACTAGGTACATACTCTAAATCGTCGTTTATTATATGTTCATCGGTAAGTTGCCAATTACAACCTCCTCCTTATGATTCAGTTTCGTCAAGATCGATTACAAAAGGTTCAATGTCATTAAGTACAAAGTTTCCGTCGTAATTGAGCCTGGTCTCGGTATCAACTTTATTTCCGTTGTCCGTGTCTTGGGTCGATGGTTCAGTATCGGACTCAGCACCATACAAAAGGGAGTCAGTAAAGTAGTTTTCTAACCCCTTGAATGGTTGCTTATCCGCGACTACATCTTGACTATATTGTCCGCATCGACATATTTTAAGCACTGATGCAGTGTGGACGGGACTACGACATTACTATGGATCCAAGGCTGACCCAATAGTAAATTATATGAAGCCTCTGCGTCAATGACATAGCATGTGACCTCGAATTTAAGATCTCCAAGCTGGCATTTTTACCGGATCTTACCCAATGGTCTAGATCCACTGGCATTAAATCTGTGGATGACAGTGCCTGTGGACGCTAACTTGGTAGCTAGAATCCCGAGATGATACATCAATCAGAGTGGCATGATGCTGACCGCAGATCCTGGGTCAACTTAGATTCGGTTAACGGAAACTGCGTCGATATGCTCTGTAAAATACAAGGGCCTGTCATGCTTTGAATTTCTCACTTTCATATCATCTCTGGTGAAGGTGATGTAAGGGAAATGTTTGGCCACCAAGTTGCATTGTTCAGGCTTTTCAGGAATCTGCTTCACTTGGGTAATGAAGGTTTCTGAATCAGCTAATACTTCTTGGAAAGCCTCTCTAGTTTCTTTACAGAGACGAAGCAACTCATAAAGAGTTATTCTTTCTAGGATATTGGCCAATTAAGCCATGACATCTAAGCGATACTGAGCATTTGAAAATCCCAATTTGTCTCTTCCAATCAGGCAATTGAATCGAGACTGCTTCGGGATTTGCATTTCCTGATGTAGCGGTTGCTTCCCTTTTGGATCAGCCATGTCTCTCTTGGCGCTCTCCTACTGCTGTGATTTCTCAGCATGTATAAGAGGAGTTATCGGCACCCCCAGTTCCATTAGCGTCTTGGCATTCGGATTGGAGACTTCAGGATATTTATAACTATATTCATGCCTGCTTCTGGTAGCATAAGCTGGGTTTCCTTCTGTCGCAAGAGCTTCATGTTCATTTTCAGAAGACGAAAGGGCTGAGATTTTCTCGTCACCTTCCTCTGGAGCTGCTGAAATGTGCCCACATGACCTAGCTTTTCCCTCAACTTTTGCGCTGAAGATCATCTAGCCCACTACTCATCTTGAAGGAGATCAGGATGCACCCAAAGTATTTCACCATCAGGGGCCGTGTGTGAAACTAATCCCTTTTGACAACGTTGACTATGTGGATAATCATTAATTGCCTTCATCTCCACCTTTGGTGTGATCTGTTGTTGATACAACATAGGCGGTATGGACCCAAATTTGATAGCCACCATGTTGGTGCTGATTTTCTTCTCTTTCTTTGCCATTATGATGCCGGCATCGATCAAAGCTTGGATCTTGTCTTTAAGAACGAAGCAATCCTTAGTCGGATGATGGACTCTTCTATGGTATGCACAATATTTTGGATCCGAGATCTTGTTAGCCTCCTCTTGATTTGTAATTGGAGGCAACTTGATCTTCTTATTATCTAGCAGGTATTTGAAGATAACCAGAACCTCCTCTCCTTGAAGGTGTAGGTTCTCTGGAATCTTAGATCTGGAGTCTTTTGCGACTCTTGAGATTTTTGTTGAAATCTCAATTGCGGCTGTTGCTGCTGTGTTGGCTATTGACGTTGTTGTTGGAACGTCTGATTCACATCCACAGAAGTAAACAGGGCCTTTCCTCTACAACGGGGCACGAAGTTTGACTTTGAGGGAGTCGTTATTGGTTCAGCTCTCTCACTCTTCTTCCTCTTGAGGAATCGTTCAGCTTGTTCTCCCTAAAGCTTCAAATCTCTCCACGTGGTTGGTGCTACAACCCCCATGGCTTCTGACAAATCTATAGAATTATTGTTATGGTATGTATGCAATATGAACTCCTCGGTGACTGGATCCTGACAATTCATAGCCTTGTTGCGGAAACACTTGACGAAAATGTCAATCGATTCTCCACTCTTTTGCTTTTCATCTAAAAGAGTTCCAATTGAGACTTCAATGTCGTCATCAAAGAAGTTAGTGAGGAAAGAACTCTCCATGTCATCTCAGCAATTGATACTCCCAGCCTTGAGTCTTCGATACCAATCGAAGGCTGCCCCGCGAAGGGAGCCAACGAATGACCGAACCTTCAAAGGCTCATTTCCCGAGTCACTCCTAAATAAGACTTGAAGTAAATCAAGTGTTGCGTGGGTGATCCCCTTCCGTCAAATGGCGTGAAGTTAATCAAATTGAACTCCAGCGAGTATGGAATTAAGTCCCACTCTCTCAGGTATGGACACAGAATGCAAGTCTTCTTGGCTTCTTGGGCGAATATCAAAGCATTGATCTTGCCTTCAAGCTCTTTCATTTTTCCGCTTTCATTCTCACTTCGCTTGAGATTACCACCCCCAGCAGGATGGGTCGTGTCATCTCTGCTTTGAGTTTTCTTTAGAGGCGGATCAACAATGATATTTTCCTCTACTTCTGCATCGCTATCATCCACATCATGAGTGGCATTATGACTAGGCCTAGCTTGTTGACTAGACTCAGGTCGAGCAAACTTTTGACTCTACAACTCCCTCATCTGTTGCATGGCTAGCTCTATCTCTATCTTCATTTTAGCCCTGAGCTCTTCTCTCTACTTGGCTGGGGCTTCTTGTAACATTTGAGCCAACGTTTCAGGTGTAATAATGTAAGCCTCTCTAGACTGACCTACACTTGACGCTGTATCATCCGATGCTATGGCCGAGTAGGAGTCAAAGTTCTCATCTTCAGACGAATCTCCTTCGTGCATTCTTCTATAGTCTCTGTGCCTTGTAGCCCGCAGTTGAAGCTGAGACATTCTCTTGGAAATCTGGGCACTGACTTTTCTTTTAGGAGTGAAGTCAGGATCAGAATCAGTTATAGCTGTCCCCTTCCCCTTGTTTACCATGTTAATGGTGATTTTAGGGAATTCGTCTCTTTGGATGGCGCTTCTTCTTCTTCGAAAGCGTCCTTGTCTTGGCTTCGATTCTTCTGCGGGGAGGAAATCCGTTCGAATATCGAAACTCTTTGCGAGTGAGTCCCAGAACAATCACATCCTGACAATAGTGTTTTGATTAGGCGTGCACACGAGCAAGAACAGTCAATTTAATTAATTGTCCTCTTTCGTGTGTTACCACCCCCAGTCTGGCGATATGGTCTATTAGGGCGACGCATGATTTGCTGTTGTGAGTCATTATGAGTTGAATTCCCACCCCCAAGTGTAACGTTGTCCTTAATTGAAGGACACATCTTCTTTTGGGGATGTTGACCATTTGAAGTCATGCCTGCATGAATCAACATTGTATTGTCATCTCTCGTGACTTTATGAACAATAGCACGCCTCACATTTTTCCCTTCAGCAACCTCGCGGACCCCTTGCGGGATGCTCAAACGAGATGTGATAGGAACTTTTAAAGTTTCAGATGTCTCGGCTTGCTCAAGACGCTTCTGAACTTTAGTTGGAATCGATGCACGACCCCCCAGTCTGTTGTCATGCATGACTCAGGCGTTCGTGTATTAGTGCTTTGCCTTTGTTTTCGGGCAGTGGACCGAGGTGATTAAACACTGAAGTTGATTTCTCTAGCTTCGTTGTTGATATATCTACCAGAGAGATGGACGGGCGAGGCAGAGGAGAACTTGCTTGACCTGGACAGTTGGAAGTGTCTGGAACAGCTTTTCTTTGGCCAAGACAGTTGGAAGTGTCTCGGGTGAATGATCTTCTGGCAAGACAGTTAGGACTGTCTCGGGTGAAAGCAAGGCCTCGCGGCAGATTTTGTGCAGACTTCGAGATCCACACTTTGTGATTTGATCCCTTGGCTAATTTCGATTCTTGCGCCTTGCGAATGATTTCACGTGCGCGAATGGCACGTGCATGACACCTTTGAGCACGTTCTTTCTTCAGCAAACGTGTTCTTTTGACAGGGATCCATTCTTCCTTGCGCGGAATATCAAAAGTCTGGATCTGAGATTGAGGCACTGTAGTTTCTTGATGCTTTTAGATACTGAGGTTCGCATAGTAGTGAACCCCGTCTGTTGACTCCATGGCCTTCGCGAGTTGGCGTGCCATTTTTTGGCATTCCCTCTGACGGGCCCTTTTTGATAGGGTTGTAGCGATCTTGCGAGATGACTCCTTCACTGGAATGGAGTCGGTATGGGCAGAGCTTCCAGCTTTGTGGTTTGCCAGGGTATTACGGTGAGAGGAAACCTCCGTCATACTTGGTTGAGATTCGTCACCCTTAGCGATGAGTCAGACTTCTCTCCTTGGAGATGAAATCCTCCGATGCTTGCGGGGTGAGGAGGATCTTGATGAAGAGGAGGAGAGGTGCTCTTCAAACTTAGCTTGGTCGAAGACGAAATCGAGTCTGTCGACCATAAGTTCAGCTTGATCATTGATTGGCTGTGACACCGAAGCCTCAACATTGAGACTAGTGGCTCCCATTGTAGTCGCCATCGTGTTTGGTGTGAAAGTGAGATTCTTTGTGATTTCCATTACAAAACATTTTGATAATGAAAACGTACGAAAGACTACACATGTAACTCTCGATTACAAAGAAAATTGAATCACTCTCTACAAACTCGAACAGAAGATGCTACACGCATAGATCTCCTGCTTGCATGGGTTGTTTGCCTGTGCTGGGGATGCGTAGTCCGTGAACCACCGATCAACGATTGCTAAATCAGCAAGGTTAGATTTTTGCTTCACTAAGGAAACAAGAAAATAAGCAAATATCAAAGCTTAAACTCGAGGATCTCCAAGTGGAATATTGAAGGCTCTGCTCTTTCTCTGAAAATCTACAGCTTCTGGTTGAAATTTTTGCAATCCCCCCCAGTAGGTGTAGGAGGCTATTTATAGCCTTTGGGAAGGGTCACAAGTGAAAAGAACACAAGTAGCAAAGTGTCCAATTGATGCAGTGGGCGCGACAGTTTTGACTGTCGCACATCACACTATCGCGCAAGCTGCGTGACAGTTTCGACTGTTGTGCACCACCCTGAGATCATGCCCCCTTCCTGTTGTAACTGTTCTTCCCTTTTTTAAGGTGCATTTAATGCACGTTTAATGCATTTAGTGGGCGTGTTTTGAGGGTGTAACCGTCAACTAACGTAAATACACGTTCCCACGTGTTGGAAAGATCAAATGGGCCTCACAATTAGTGACAAAACACCTGAGGAGAACTCCAGACAGTTTTCACTGCCTCACAGGTTATGAGACAGTTTTAACTGTCCCGCATACTGCGAGATAGTTTTGACTGTCTCGCATGATGCGAGGCAGTTTTGACTGTCTTGCGGTCACGCGAGACAGTTATGACTGTCTTATATATATTCAAGTTAATTTCCTTCGACTTAGATGATGTTGTTCTTCAATCTTCTCGTAATTAAACCATCTTTGGGGTTCATCCATAATATTTGATGTCTACAAGGTACTGTGCCTACCACAGGGCAGTTCACCACTCCACTAAGTCCTACTTTGGCCTCAAGGACAAAATACAGGCCTTAATTGATGTGGGAGTTATTACGATAAAACCTTCCAAGGAAAAGAAGGTTGGGGCAAACGATGTATCCATTAGCTTTGGATCGGTGCCCTTGACGTGGTTTGAACTCAGGCATGTGGTCAAGGTGGCGATGAAGACGGTGAATGATGATTTGCACAAACAACGTCAAAAAGGGCTCGTGCTACATACAGTCCCAAATGGTGAAGTTTTATGGGTCCCCCGGACCTACTTGAAGATGATCAATGGGCAGCATCCTCTTTATCCAAGAAAACATAAAAGGGGAAGGGAAAATTGTGCTACGCTACTTCTGCAGTCTTGGAGGAAGATGATAAATAGGTGGTGACGCTCCAACTCTCCGAGGAGAAACGTAAAGCCCACACCACCAGGAGCGGACACGAGTACAGGTACAACTACCCGGAAGTTTCCAACCCAAATGCCAAGACGTTGTTAGAGCTGGGAGTACCGACAACTCCCCTCACTCGCATAGAAAAGATGCAACAATAGGCAGCCGCCAAGGAAGCTGCAGCCAAAACGAAGGAGAAGTAGCCTCAGGAGGTTCAACTCCCGAAGCAGTCTCGATTCAATCGCCTGATTGAAAGAAACAAACCGAGAAGTTTGAACTCCCCGTACCGCTTCGACATGATGGCTCAATTGGCTAACATCCCAGCAAGGATCACGCTTTACGAGCTTCTACGACTATCTAAAGAGACCCGGGAAGCCTTACAAGAAGCCTTGGTAGACTCGGAGGTCTTCCTTACTCGGATCAAGCCAACTCCTGAAGTGCCAGAATCTTCTGTCCAGCAGTGTAATCTGGCTGCCAAGCACCTTCCCTGTATCATCTTTACCAAGGAGGACATGCAGACGAGGAATTCTAAGCATGATAGGCCGCTTTACTTCACCCGGTATATTAGCTCCAGTGAAGTTAACCGGATCCAAATTGATCCAGGTTTCCCTGTGAGCATCATGCTCTTACGCCTCATGTATAGCCTCGGAATTCCTACCAGTAAGTTGGCATCAACGGGCACAGTGATCTATGGATTTAACACCAGCGGGTCTCGCCCACTTGGTAAAATCTGATTGAAGTGCCAGGTGGGAGATTTGAAGTTTGAAATCACGTGTTATGTGATCGACGCAGAGACTTCCTATAACTTATTATTGGGTCGACTTTGGATCCATAATAACGTTATAGTTCCCTCTACTCTTCATCATTGTCAAAAATACATAGACATGAATAATGAAGTCAAGACAGTGGTCGCGGACAAACAGCCGTTTAAGGGGGTGGAGAATTATTTCACTGATTCTCTTCTCTACGGTCAACGAGTCCGATACTGAATCATCAGCCCAAAGCACGGATAGCGGTGGAGAAGCTGATATCGAAGCCGGGCTTGATTATGATGGTGTTTTTGTTCTAAATGACGTTGTACCGCTTGTAATCAATCTTGACGATGAAGAGTCATCGGACAATGGTTGTAATTGGCAACTTGTCGATGAATTAATAAAAGATAATTTAGAGTACTCGTTGTCTTTAACTGATGTAATGATAGGATTGTACGATAATCCTGACTTGCACCTACCAACACGGTCGTCGTGCATTACACAGAAGTAGTTTCGAGAATCCTTTGGGACAACACTCATCATCCCAGGTAGAGCAAGTAGTGAAAAAGACTTGGTCTATAGAAAAGGAGATGCAGTTCTAATGCCGAATCACTTCTTAGAGGAAGACGTCGATGACAATGAGCCTATACTCCATACATTCAGATATAGTCCAGAAACACTGGATATCATGAATAAGTGGGGGTACAACTTGGCACAAGGGGAAGGTCTTTGTTTCAGACGAGGTCCTCAAGTCCCACCTAAAGTGGTATATGTCCCAAGAGGGAAGCCCGACAATTATTACGCATTCAGAAAGGGACTGGGATACGAATCCTCCTTAGAAAATGAATGCTCTTGGTTGATTGATAACCACCCACCCGATGAAGGAGATGGACATTCGTCTAACTCATCTGCTTGGGATTCCGATGTCAGCCTTGGTGAAGGCTTCAAAGTTTTGATGTCAAACGTGACCACAGCTGACCCCGCCACAATGGAGGATGATGAGGAGATGCCAGCATGGGAGGACCGTGGGTTCATTACCTCAACATGCAGTATGGGGATCAGTTCGAGCAAAGAGAACTCTCCACTGAAGATATAGTTGTCTAAGTCAATATGGGCGATGAAGCCAATCCAAAGCCCATCTTCATGAGGGGTAGTCTTCCCCTAAAAGAAAAGGAGGAATTAATTACTCTTGTCAGGGAATATATCAATATGTTCGCTTAGAACTATGAAGATATGTCAGGGCTCGACCCAAATGTGGTGACCCAATGCCTCAATATCAAGCCGAATGCCAAACCTGTCAAGCAATAGCAAAGACGGTTTCATCAGCAAATTATGGAGGCGATCGTGGTGGAAGTAAAAAAGGCTCATCGAGTCAGGCTTCATCAAGGAGGTACAACATCTAGACTGGGTGGCGAATATTGTCCCGATACTGAAGAAGAATGGGACAATCAGGATCTGCGTCGATTACAGAGACCTGAACGCCGCTGGCCCAAACAACAATTTTCCTCTCCCGATCACCGATGTTATCATCGACAACACATGTGGATTTGAGAGAATATCCTTCATGGATGGGTTTTCGGGTTACAATCAGATCAAGATGCACCCGGATGACGCCAAACATACGGTGTTCAGAACACCTCTCAGCATATTTTGCTACATAGTCAAGCTGTTTGGTTTGAAGAATGCAGGCACCACGTACTAGTGGCCAATGACGAATATTTTCCAGGATCATCTCTAGAAAACGGTCGAGTACCACGTTAACGATTTGGTCATGAAGTGCCACGACAAGAATGATCACATAAAAGATCTGAGGATAGTGTTCGAGCTCATGCGAGCTCATTAGATAAAGATGAACCCTGCCAAGTCCTTCGTCGGGATGTCTAGTGGCAAGTTCCTCAGCTTTGTCGACACTAATAAGGGTATCCATGTCGACCCAGATAAAGTGAAGGCGATTCAAGATCCGCAACCTCTAAGAAATTTGAGAGAGCTCAGCGGGTTACAAGGGTGATTAGCATATATCCGACAGTTCATATCGAACCTATCTAGAAAGTGCCAGCCATTCTCTAAGTTGAACAAGAAGGGTGTGTCATTTATTTGGGAAGACGCTTGTCAAAAGGCATTTGAGGAGATTAAAGTGTATATCGCGAAGTCTCCTGTTCTTGTTGTACCACAGTCGGGTAAGCCGTTCTTGACTTACACCAAGGCAACGGACCGCTCGTTAAGTGCCTTACTCGTGCAAGACGACGACATCGGTCACAAAATGGCAGTATACTAACTGAGCAGAACATTAGTCTGTGCTGAGTCTCGATATCTGATGATCGAGAAGTAGTGCCTTGCATTAATGTTCGCGATTCAGAAAATGCGGCACTACTTGGTCAGACAAACGATTTATGTTATCTCCAACATAAATCCGGTCTGAATATTTATGACCCAGCCAGCCTCCATGAGTTGGCATTTGGTGAAATGGGCCTTGCTCTTATCCCAATACGACCTGCACTTCAAAAAATAGGAGTCGGTCAAAGGACAAGCAATTTGTGCATGAGTTTAAACTGCTCCTATCCTCCAACTGGTGCATGAGGTTAAACTGCTCCCATCACTCAAACTGGTGCATGAGTTTAAACTGCTCCTATCCTCTAACTGGTGCACGAGGTTAAACTGCTCCCATTACTCTAACAAGGATATGAGTATAAACTAACCCTTTACTCCGACCAGTATAAGAGTATAAACTGCTCCTTGCATCTCCCATTTGGTCAAACCTTCCTACAGTCAGGGCCAAAGCCAAAATCCTCTCTCGCTCCTTTCCATGGACGGGAGGTCCTCCAAATTGAACGGTCAAGCCTCTAAACGGT
>JBAKGM010019492.1:0-10485 GCA_037177215.1 Asparagus racemosus | reverse complement strand
TTTGAGAGATATCGGCACTTTTCCCCTCCAGGCGGGCCTGACTTCACTCAGATGGACCCTTAGGCTCTTTTGCTTGTTCCAAGTTGTCGTACGAGGATTAAGGTAATTTTTATTGCCTACAGAAGGTTCAATCAAATCTTGGGCGGATTGGGAATCCAAGTTCCTCTCACAATTCCACGAGGAACAATCCGATATTACCATGGCCAAACTCCTCTCTAAAAAACAAAGTAGAAATGAGACAGTTAAAGAATACATCAAACGGTACCGCAACTTGACATTGCGATGTCGAGATATGCCTCTACCAATGCTGCTACAAACTTGTCGGCATAACTTTCTGGTGAAAATTGAAGCTCACATAGGTGCCATCAATGCTCACACATAGAAAGATTTGATGGAACAAGCCAAGATAGCCGAAAAATCATCGGAGTGTTTCAACAAGTTCGAGACCCAAACCATATTCAAGGGCAATAAGAGCAAGCAAGGGCAGACATCACAACCGAAAGCTAAAGAGACTTTCGCAGTTGGGGTCCAAGATTCCTACAACAACCAACAAAGAGAACCTAGGAAGAACTTCCAGCGCAAGTACTCATTCAAAGACGAACATACAGTCGCCATTGTCCATGTCTTCAACAAAGGGAATCGCCTGAAGCTCCCAGAAGTTAGACGCTCTGAAGAAATCAGAAAGACCAACGACTCTAATTATTGTCTCTATCACAAGATGTTAGGGCATCCAACGAAGAATTGCTACATCCTCAAGGATAAGATTTAGACATTCGTCGAATCAGGGATTCTCAAGCTCAAACCTGAGCAAAAAAAGATCACTGCTAACATGGTAACACTTCGGTTCGGCTCCATGCCAGAGATTCAAGCCAAAGATGGTGTTGTTCCCATTCCTACTGCAAGGATGGAGGTGGTAAACTATGACCACCAAAGTCAACAAAGTCGATGTTTAGTTCCTCTTACCATAGCGAGAGGGGAAATAATGTGGGTGCATCCCGACCTTCTTCAAGATGAAGATTGGACTCTCCCAAAGTCCAAATCTAAGATGAAGACTTGTAATACCATCTCTGCAATCATTAGAGAGGAATCTATGTATGTCACTTCACTCACTGATTCGGAGGGTGAGAAAGTGGCTCTGACAGGGACAAGATCCGGCGGTAAAGATTACTTGAAGGATTACAATCAACCATGGATGTCCAAACAATCTGATTTGGCCAAGTAAAAGGAGACTCGGTTCAATAAGGCCCTATAGCGTCCTCCAAGTGACCCTAAAGCCCCATTTAAATATGACATTATGGCTCAACTTGCCAATATTCCAACCTGTATTACTTTGTATGAACTTTTAGTTTATCAAAGGATACAAGAGAAGCTTTTGAAAGAAGCCTTGAACAATAGTGAGGCGTTCCTCACCCACTTGACTGAACCTCCTCAAGACGAAGGTCCCGAGCAATGCTATCAATGCCGACAGCAGACGCCTTGCATCACCTTCACTCTGGAGGACATACTTGTTAAGAATCATCATCACAACTGACTCCTCTACTATACTAGGTATATAGGGTCATTAAGGGTCAAGAGAATTCATATCGATCTAGGCTCCGCCTTGAGCATAATTTCGCGAAGACTCTTGAGCTTTCTGGGAATCCCCCTTCATAAACTCACAAAGACTTCAGTGACCATACTCTGCTTTAACTCTAGTAGTAGCCGGTCTTTTGGGAAGATCTGACTTAAATGTCAGATTAGAGATTTGAAGACGGAAGTGACTTGCTATGTCATTGACGTCAAAACACCTTACAACCTTCTGCTCGGACGATCTTGGATTCACTCCAACAAACATGTTCCTTTAACACTTCACCAATATTTTAAATACGTTGATGAGTAGGGGGTTTAGCAGAGAGTCGAAGCTGAAAGGCATCCTTTCAAGGGGGTGGAGAATTACTTCACTGACTCTCTCTTGTATGATGAAAATCACACAATCGAGATTGTCCTTCCTAATGATGAGGATAGCGGTAATGAAGCAGATGTCGAGCTAGATCCCATTGATGATTCCATCTGGGAGATAGATCTACTTGTAATTACCCTAGAGGACCTCTGTATCAACCAATTTGCCAAAGATCAGGGTAGTTGGATATTTAATGAAGAAGAGTTTGCTTACAACTACTCGCTAAACTCTGAGTCTTAAAACTCAGGCGTCAAAATTCTGATGGCCAGACTAGCTTCGAAACCAGCATTACATATGCCAATAAGTGAATCATACTCCGCTCTCAAGCAGGTGGATAATTCAAAAGACATTACATTCACTGTTCTGCCTAGAGGGAATACATCAGATCTAATTTTCTTCGAAAAAGTTGAGAAATGACGTTATTTATCAAATACCGATGAAGAGATAAAAGCAACACCATAATTCTCTCGATACAGCCAGTAGTCTTAACAGATCATGGTGAAAATGGGCCACAACCTTACTGCAAAACAAGGGCTGGATTCTAATAGAGGATTACTAGTCTCCTTGAACCCCTTTACACCAAAAGGAGAAGTATTTTTTTACTACAATCGAACCACGCACGGGCTCGGTTACATCTCTCGTAAAGCCGAAGCACATACTGAACTAGCATTTGATGACTTTCTGAGCAGCACTTCAGATACATCCAACTAGGATTATGACATCAGCCTTGGAGCCCTATTCATAGCCAACATGGTCTCCTATGATCTCATTGGTGATCTTGATGAGTCCGAAGTGTTTGAAGATGCTGAAGATGATCCTTGGACAAAACAACTTGAACAGCAATGGGAATCGCGCTTTGAAGCCAGAGAGCCACCCACTGAAGATAAAGTTGCTCAAATAAACATTTGCAGTGAAACCAACCCCAAGTCATCAGTGGGAGACTATCACCCACTGAAAAGGAAGAACTCATAATTCTTCTTCAAGAATACATCGATGTCTTTGCCTGGAGTTATGAAGACATACCTGGCTTAAACCCCAATGTGGTTGTACACCGTCTTAACAATGACCCCAGCGTCAAACTAGTCAAGCAACAATAATGATGTTTTTGTCCTAAATTGATGGAACAAATCGAAAATGAAATTTGCAAACTCATTGAGCGTGGATTCATCCGTGAAGAACAACACCCCGATTGGCTAGCCACCATTGTGGTGGTGATGAAGAAGAGCGGAAAGATCCAAATTTGCTTCGACTTCTGAGATCTCAACCTTGCTTGTCTGAAGGATGAATTTCCCTTCCCTATCACAGATGTCAAGGTTAACAACACATGTCGGTTTGACAGGATGTCCTTCATGGACGGATTCTCTAGATGCAATCAAATAAAGATGCATCTGGATGATAAAAAACACACGACTTTCAGAACACCCTTAGGAGTATTTTGCTATATGGTAATGCCCTTTAGCCTGAAGAGTGCTGGTGCTACTTATCAACTTGTAATGAATACGATATTCCACGAATATCTACGCAAGATGGTTGAATGCTACGTTGATGACCTCGCGATTAAAAGTCGTCACAAGCAAAACTATGTCAATGACTTGAGAATAGTGTTCGAAATCATGCGAAAGCACCAGCTCAAGATGAATCCAACTAAATCCTTTCTAGGGGTATCATCAGGCAAATTCCTAGGATTCATTATCACATCTAAGGGAATACACGTTGACCCCAAAAAAGTGAAAGCCATCCGAGAGATGCTACCTCCGAGAAATCTCAAAGAACTCAGGGGCTTACAAGGACGATTAGTTTACATCCAAAGGTTTATCACCAACTTGTCTGGGAACTGTCAACCATTTCAAAGACTCATGAAGAAAGGCATTTCTTTTGTTTGGGATGACGCCTGTCAAGGAGCCTTCAACGAGATCAAGCAATATCTTACAAAGCCGCCAATCCTAGCTACACCTGTGTGTGATAAACCATTCTATATCTATGTCAGAGCAATGGATTAATCTCTTGGAATACTCATTGCTCAGAAAAATGACAATGGCCATGAGCAAGCCATTTACTAACTTAGCCGGACGATGATTGGCGCCGAGCATCGGTATAATCCAGTCGAGAAGGAATGTTTAACATTGGTCTTCGCAATTCAGAAGATGTGGCACTACCTCACTGGTCAATTTATCCATATCATTTCCAGAGTCAATCCTTTATGGATACTCATGACAAAGCCTGGATCACTAAATTCTAGGCTAGCAAAATGGGCGATTTTGCTTTCACAATATGAAATGACGTTCGTGCCACGGAAAGCAGTCAAAGACCAAGCAATTGCTGACTTTCTAGTAGAGCATCCCATCCTAGAGTCTTCCAAACTTTACGAAGACATTCTATACAAAGTTTACGAGTCAAATGTTGTTTCGAACCTGTATATATGGCGGCTGTACTTTGACGGTGCATCAAGATGTAACCACAAAGGAGTGATTATCGCAGGAGTGCGTAGTGCTGATCGACCCTCACAGACATGTTCTTCCCCGAGCCTACTCATTGACCGAGCCATGTTCCAAAAACATAGCCAAATATAACAGCCTTATAATCAGCCTAGAACTCGCTCACGACATGGGTGTCAAATACCTTTAAGCTCACAGTGATTCCAAACTGGTCGTTAATCAAATTATAGGAGAATATGAGGTTCATCACGATGACCTCGTACCTTGTTATAGAGCAGACATAAAGCTCAACCAATCATTCAAAGGCTTCTACATCAACTATGTAGTTCACCTCGAAAATACTCATGCAAATGCTTTAGCATCCCTTGCGACCACACTCGCCCTGGCGCCCAGGTCCACTAGGTGCATCACAGTGGCTAGCCTTCACTTATGCTCCTCAGAGTATATTCTTGAATCCAACAAAGTGTATGCTATGTCAATTTTCTTTGAAGGTAATGATTGGCGGTTCCCAATCATTGACTATGTCCTACACGAAATCCTACCAGACGATCCGAAGAAGGTAGCCTCTGTTCAAGGAAGACCTCTGTGCTTTTTCTATGATTCTACCACACAGAAGCTATATCGATGATCTTTTGATGATATTCTTCTTTAATGCTTTTCCCCAAGTGAAGCTCGAGAATCATTAAAGGAAGCCCATGATGGTACATGTAAAGCTCATCAACTGCGCCCCAAACTTCAAAACTGACTCCGTCGTCTATGTTATTACTAGCCAACAATGATAGTAGATGCGGTAACATATGCTAAAAGATGTCATGCATGTCAAATCCATGCTGACTTCCTACATCAACCTCCAAAAGAGTTACATCCGACAGCCGCCTCATGGCCATTTGAAGCTCGGGGCATGGATATCATTGGGCTGATCAGTCCATCATCCGCTAAGGGTCATCGATTTATCCTGGCCATTATAGTTTACTTCTCCAAATGGGCTGAAGCTATTCCCCTCTGAGAAGTCAAAACATCTCAAGTGAACAAATTCTTGAGACATCACATGATTTACCAATTTGAGATTCCTAGATGAATCATTCATGACAACGGTCCGCAATTCATCAGTCGACTGTTCTTCAAATTCTACAACAAGTTCAGAATTTAAGATGTGGCTTCTATGCCATAAAATCTAGCTATTAATGGTCTAGCTGAAGCTTTCAACAAAACCATCATCAAACTTCTGAAGAAATTTGTCGCCTTCAACAAACGAGATTGGGACAAGAAACTTGGAGAGTATTTATGGGCTTATCGAACAACAGTCCCCACTGCTGCTAGCTCAACGCCATTTTCCTTGGTCTATGGATGCGAAGCTGTGATCCCCCTTGAAGTTCAGGTTCCGTCATTAAGAATCACCTTTGCTGAGAAAATGACAATTGAAGAACATTATCAAAAGCGCCTCTAAGAACTTGGAGCACTGGATGAACTGAGACTTCAAGCTCACCAAAGAATTGAGATCTACCAGTCACGGATTTCGAAAGCCTTCAACAGGGGAGTCAGAGAATGATCCTTCAAAGAAAGCGACCTAGTCTTAGCCGTTTGTCGACCCGTGGTCATGATGAACAAGACTAAAGGTAAATTCCAACCCAAATGGGGAGGTCTATTTGTAGTAGAGACAGTCTACTCAAATGGAGCATATCACCAAATTGACCAAAATGGCAATAAGCTCATGGCACGGATCAATGAGAAATTTCTCAAGAAATATTACCCTTAATCCTGGCCAATCTTATATCCCCACAGAATTCCCGGTCATATTTAAGTTTCCACCACTAAACCATAAATATTGATCTTCATGATCTAAAACCCAACCAAAATCCCCAAAGAGTCATCAATACCCCACACCTCTGCTTGGCTCTAGACATACCATTACTGTGATGTTAATAATACACCTGTGAACAGTTCCAGTTTGACCAAATCATTATGTTAACACTACACCTCTGAATGATTTCTCATCTCAAATGATCTGACCAGTTAACATTACACCTCTGTCAGACCATTTTGTCGATACATTAACACTACACCTCTGTCGACCTATCTTAGCAAAATTGACTGGTTAACATTACACCTCTATCAATTTGCTTATCTCAAAAATCGATTAGTTAACATTACACTTCTATCAATTTTCTACTGTTAATTTAGCATCACACTTCCAAATAATAGTCATCCTCTGGACTTCTTTTGAACCTACTGGTTAACATTACACCTCTGTCGGTCACCCTATGTGACACGTTAACATTACATCTCTATCAAATATCTCTACACTATTATGTTAACAATACACCTCTAAATAGTGTCAGTCTAATCAAACTGTTATGTTAACACCGCACCTCTATCTGTTTGATCCTAACATTTTCCTCCCCAGCTAAGACGTCACTACAATATGTTAACACTACACCCCTATCGCATATTCATCTTCAAGGAGACCAAAAGTTCTTTTATTTATTAAAAGACCTAAAACAGCTACAAAAAGAGTTCTACATGGTGAGTGGACAAAAAGTGTGTATCCGCGCAACACACTCAGCCATCTAAGAATCCCAGACATCATGAGCACTCTTCTGAGCCTTCTCTTTCAAGATCTGAGGATCAATAGTGGCAGTTTGCAGCTTGATAGTGGAAAGCCTCTTTGTTTCAGGCAAAAGCTCAGCAACTTGAGAATCTAATTTCTTGTTAAAATCAGCCTGGTTAGACACAAGCTCTGCCCTTTGAAGTTAAGCTCCTTTCAGACCTGCTTGGGGTGCAGTAATGGTCGCCTTGGCCTCATCAATCACTGCATCTTGCTCCTGGATAGTGTCCTGGAGCTCCATTTGATAACCTTTAGTGGAAGTGATGCTATCATTCAAACTTTGAACCTTCACGCTGATCTGCTCCATTTCTACTCGAGTAGATTCACCGGCTTTGCGGTGAGTCTCCATCAAGCGATGGAATTCAAGTTTGGTGATGCCCTCAAGGTCAGCCATGCGAAGAGTGAGTAATTCATGACAACATGACTCATCTTTTACAATCGCCATCATAAAGGTTCAGTATGAGCAGGAACAGCAACAGATGTCAAAACATCTAGCTGACCCCTTAGCAATTTGAGAGTGCGGGTTGACAACTCCCTCTGAGACTTCAAAGCAAGTGCAACATTTTGGTTGAACAAGCTCATCTGACTCTCCGTCAAGATCTTTATCTCTATCTCCGCCAAGTCTTCGAGGGTAGGAGATCAAGGAATTTCCGCATGACCTGAAAGACTCGCTCCAGTGGAAACCACTATGGCATCAGTGGTGGTAAAAGAAGTAAATGATGAGGCTTGCACCTGTTTGTTGCCTAATACGGAGCAAGGGTGAGCAAGAGCTCCGATATAGTAGGAGACACGATAGACATCATTGTCGTGGTAGACGAGACGACAATTCTCACAACAATAGCTATAGTCATCAACATATCCTAGGGCACAACTTCAACACTTGTGGCAGAGACCCCCGGTTCATTGAGAGCAACCACAAGTACACTAGAACTTTCACCCGGACGGGATTTTGAACTCGGTACCACCTCTTCCCTAACTTCTACATGCACGGGGGAGACTGGATGATCATCATCTTTGGATGATCCATGAATGGTCAGTCTTCACCACGCTGATGAAACGAGGACTGAACTAGGAGTTTCAAATGTCTCAACAGCGGGTACTAGTTGTAAGGGACCAGAGGCACCTTCAAACTAGATCACAGATTCGAAACAACCACTCACTGGGAAGGACGCCACATTACTTGGCTCATGACCCTGAAGTCCAACTCATCATTTAATTCACGAGCAAAATGTGACATATTAAAACAAAGCTATTATAAAAGAGCTAAAGAAAGTACCTGGCCCATAACCACAAATATCGCCCCTGTCATTAGGCTCAGTTAGGTAGGAATTAGTGTCATCATGCCCAGAGCCCATTCAATCCTTGTCATCATCTAGAGGAATAGAATATCTCTCTACACATGAGAAGCACGTCAGTCAAAGATACTTAAAAAATATCGAGCATAGGAAGGGTGAAATTACCTAAAGAGCCGACTCTAAGCTCTTAAACAGGGATTACCAGAGGCTCTTCTCAGATGTTGATCCTAAACTGTCTTGGAGGCGTTGGTGGCTCGTTAACCTCTACCTGAAGAGCAACCTGTTCAGCGGGTGCTTTTGAATCGTCGTCTGGTGTATCCTCTGCTAAGAAGTCACGGATTCTGGGAACTCGGGCCCTCCTAACACTTTGGGAAGATTCTCGATATCGCCGAGAGATCCAAAACAAACTAGATTTCTTAGTATGAAAGTCAGGGTGTGGTATTATGATCTTGCTGTACCACTTGTAAAACCCTAACGTCATGTAACAGTTAGGTGTATGATGAGGAAGCGAGAACTTAGCTCAAGGGGCCCCAGCGACAAAGTGATACCAAGCGCAAGTGCCATCAACCACACTTCTTGAGTCTACTAATCCCAGATTTAGAATCTCAATGTACAGCTGATCATAGCTGAGCTGACGAGAAAATCGACATGGCAAGTATGGATCGATATGGCATTCTGCTCCGTTCAATCTAGCGGGAAGGTGACTCGATCGGATGTTTAGCAACCAGTTGAAACACCAACTAGGAAAACAAGTAAAGCTCTCGCTGCTCACACCATCTTCAATTGCGTCCTCAGGATTGACCTAGTCCATTGAAGAAAAGCAACAATAAAATGATAATTATCCTTGTGCTGGAGAACTCTATGAATCCCGACAAGATATTTGACTAACCACTTGGAGCATTTGAACCTTCAGAGCAAAGCAATGTTTGCTCCACCGGGCATAGTAGTGGACATCAACTGAGGGCAATGTTGGGTAAACCATATCACTAAGTACATATACGGTAGTTCCACTCGAGGATTACGACTTGATTTCTCAGACACTTTTCCTCCTACTTCAGATATTCAGTGGCCAACTTCCTTGGGCCATGATGAATACAGCTCACCATCACAAGTAAAAGGCCTAAATTATACCCACAAGCTAGCAACACAGTGGGGTGCAACACCTTGATTGAGATACAATCCTTTGGCCAAGAAGGAACAACACAGCCCTTCAACCAAATGGAAAAGAAGCCCGTGAGTAAGACCGGCTCAGATATTGGTTCCCTTGCCTGATGATGGAAACTTTCAAATTGGTCACCAGCATGGAACCCACACACATCCGAGTCAGCAGTGTGAAGTGCATTGCCATCATCGAAGATATGAGTTTCGACATCCTTGACCTCAACCGGAGGAATTGAACTACACCCCTATCCTTTTTTCTAACATGGGGAAACAAATAGTCCACCCAGGGAACACGAGGCATAGTGATATCACATCCGGTATTCCCCGTAACACTTTGGTTGATGAGGAAATGGCACACTAACTCTTGGAATACCTTTGTCACCTAGGCAATGTGGTTTGGAGGACTCAACTCCTCATTTGTGGGGAACGTTTCCTCATATGGGCAACTTCCCATTGGTAAACAAGACACCTCAAACATCTCGTGGAGAGCTATCCCAATTTCCCTCGTTGGAGTAAAGAAGGTGTTGCTATCACTGTTATATAGTTCCAGAATGCCTTGCAAGGTAGGCATGCAAATCTGGGCATCATAGTTGGAAGCTCTCACCGCAGCGTATAGTCCCATCTCATGTAATCTATTCCTGAGGATTTCAAGAGTGAAGTCAACCAAACGAGTCCACCATTAGGGATCCACATATTTGATCCAACCGGGAAACCTGGCATCCGCCTTAGGATACTAAGCATCATTCTTGGCAAGTTCGTTCCTGAAAGTGTTTGGAATCACAGGGACTTCATTAAGCAGTACGTCCTCACTTATGAAACCTGGACACAGCACAATGGTGTGTTTGGATCGAAAGTGAGACTCTTTGCAGATTCCATTACAAAATGTTTTGTTAATGAAAACAAATGAGAATTACACGTGTAACTCTTAATTACAAAGAAATTAGCACTCTCTACAAACTCGAACAGAAGAATCACTACGTAGTATACTCCTGCTTTTGTGGGTTGTTTGCCTGTGCCGGGGACGCGTCGTCCGTGGACCACCAAGCAATG
>JBAKGM010019491.1:0-10491 GCA_037177215.1 Asparagus racemosus | reverse complement strand
GATTTAGTCAACTCAACTTGTGTTTGATTATGCTGCTCTTGTAAAATTGCAACCTGCGCCTTCTTCTCAAGTAAGCTCGCTTGGAGGATTTCCGGTTGAGACGTCCTCTCGGTTTGAATTATGATGAGATATTTTGTTATCTCTGCATCTACGTCAACATGTTCAAAATCCTGAAAGGCTTGTAGGTCCGCTTCCAAAGAGAAATTCTCTCAGTGCAACATTTAAACCATTGAGCGTCGCCCGACCACTCAATACGACTCAGACCTCTCGTTACATGGGGCCTATAGACTTCGAAAGAGCCTCGACCGCCCATAACAAAATCAGCTGCGCACCTTAGCATACCTTCTAGTTAAATCCTAGATAGAGAGCAGTTGGAATGGGTGAAGCTTCATCGACTATAATGACCTCTCGTTCCCCCTCATCTAGAATAGTTGGTGGAAGTACTTGTGATTGAAGAGTCACATGACAGATGGCTTCTCCTCTTCTTCACTTGTATATGTCATGGGGGCAGATCTGATGGTCGCTTGCATAAGCTTTGGCCCATGTTAAGAACGCAGCCTAGTTGTTATTTACTGACAAGCCCTCTTCTCGTATTGTGGCGCTTATTCTGCGGTGAGAACCCTCTTCCCAGCCGCTTTCTCTTCATAAGCCTCAACCCTCATGGCCTCCTTTTGAACTTTGCCGGCTTCGAATACTTCTTATTCACAAATCAGATACTCGTCAATCCCCTTGAGACGAGTCTTTTTTTGAATCCTTTCCGGATTCGTACATCTCCCTAATGTCTTTTAAAGAAGAAGTATGTACATCATATTCAAGAATCTGCGAAGTTTGGCAATACCAATCACAAAACCCGAGAACGGTACAACAGTTAGGCATTGGAGAAGGTAGCGCAAACACTGCATCAGAGTTGTTGGCCATCCAATAATACCAGGCCCAAGCCCCTTCATACAAATTCTCGATGATGGCTAGCTTAGGGTTAGGGTTCCCAACATATAGTTGGTCATACCCGAATTGTCGGGTGAAACAGCTAGGCAAATAGGGCTCAACGATACATCGGACGTTCAAACGAAAGACCAAGTACCCGAGCCTAATGGCGATGAGCCACCAGAAGATACTCTCTGGCAAAGATGTGAAGCCACCAAGAGCCACATCCATGAACACCTGGCATCACTCTTCTACCTTGTCAAAATTAGGAGAACATCAAAAAACTTGATAGTTGTTCTCTTTCAACAAAATTTGTCGAGTCAGAACTATGTACGAATGTGACCACTCAAGCCACTGTACAAATGGGACAAAAAAATTTTCGGCGTCACTAACCCCAGTCATTAATGAAGGACAGTGCATAACAAACCAGGCCATCAAATAAGTGTACAGCACTAGTACACGTGGCTAGGGAATCTTCAATTTCCTATCTCCCATCGTCCCAATTTCTC
The DNA here is from genome assembly GCA_037177215.1 of Asparagus racemosus. Classification (NCBI taxonomy): domain Eukaryota; kingdom Viridiplantae; phylum Streptophyta; class Magnoliopsida; order Asparagales; family Asparagaceae; genus Asparagus; species Asparagus racemosus. The sequence goes on along the minus strand of JBAKGM010019491.1, from coordinate 9,058 downwards.
TTACATCAGGAACTCTGAAGTCAATCCACGTAAGCCATACTGCAGGCAACTCACCATAGCCGAAAGGAGACTTTTTGGCCTCCCGTGGGCTAAAAGCACTGCGGGGTATACCAGCTCGACTAGGATGGACTCAATGGGCTTGGAGGGAACCATGCAACATTTCAACCAGATCATCAAAAATCTAGCCAACAGTGCCGTATCAGAAATAGGAGTCTCCGCCTGATAGTGGAAACTCTCAAATTTTGTGGTAGAGGGAAAGATATCTTCCTGAATTGTATTGATATAATAAGCACTGGAAGCATTAATGCGAGCCGTGATGACCTTAGGGGAGCTCGCTAGAAGGTGAGTCATTGCTGTGTCTTTGTTGTGCAAATTCTGAAATAAATACTCTGCCCAGGATGCCTATTTGACGCTGCCTGATCGTAACCCAGTCAGCTTCCCAAAAGGTGGCATAAATATCCAGATATACCATCCGCAAGATAGAAAGCTTGTTGGTTCAGGGAACAAATACTTCATAGGGCAGCTCACCAAACGGTAGACCTGATACTGCGTACATTTCATGAAGAGCAAAATCAAGCTCTCCAACTGGTGTGAAAAAGGTGCAAGTATCAGGATTATAATTCTCTAAGATGACAAAGAGATTGTAGGAGTTCTGAATGATGCCACTACGCGTGGCCATCACCAGAATCTCAAGCCCGGACAAAATGAGTGGCGTTCGCAGTTCGTCAATTACAAAATCTATCATACAAACCCACCATCCCCCATCAAGGGAGTATACCCACCCAGGTGCTCTAAACTCTTGAGCAGGGAATTCACATTGAACGGTAATGAATCGACGAATAAAAATATTAGCTAGAATGGCCTATTCTCGACTAGGGTCTATTCTGTGAAACTCTCCTGGCCTTAAGCCCTTCACCTCATACTTACGCCCCATAGGACGAACCGTTTGGTGAGTTAGAGTCCCGACGAATACACTACTTTTCTCCTTGACCAGATTCCAGTCCAAATGCCTATTGCAGGAGATGCTTTGGAAATAGAAAATTGGGTACATCCACTTCACGTTGGGCAAAAAGAGGAAATAGTCGTTAACTTGACCCAGCATATTGGAATCTTCAACGCAGACCATGTCATCGTCTGCCTAAATACGATCCCCGAAGAGGAACCCGCCAAGGCCACATGATTTACATCAGTAATGATGGCCCTAAAGGTTGAATGTTTCACATGATGAATCATCATCGTTCTTCCTAAAGAATCATCTCCGGTCATTGGAAGCTCTCAGGGAAGACCAAAAACTACATTGTAGTCCACCTAACCCGAATGGCCAAAATAATGTTCAAAGGAAAGTGGCCTGTCAGCATAGAGAACTACAAACACAAGAAGATAAAAAAATCTAAGATGGCCAAAATAAAACGTGAAGGCCACCTTTGCACTCTAACTACAGAACGCAAGGGTCAACCCTGCATTCCAACTACAGAAATGCAATGACCAACTCTGCATTTTAAGCATAAAACGCAAGGGTCAACCCTGCGTTCCAACTACAAAAACGCAATGGCCAACTCTATGTTCCAAGCATAAAACACAAGGGTTAACCCCGCGTCCCAACTATGAAACGCAAGGGTTAACCCCGCGTCCTAGCTATGAAATGCAAGGGTCAACCTTGCCTCTCAATTACTAATATCAACTCCGCGTTCCAAATATAAAATGCAGAGTTCGACATTGGGTTCTTCAAGAACTTGAACCCATCGAAACAAGTTCGAAAACCCTAGCATACCTCGATGCAAGGGGGTTTGTAATGGCGGCAATGCTGCTAAAACAGATGGACCACCTGAAGCCTCCTCTGGCGTTGTGCTTGGAGTGGCTTGAGCAATTCCCTTGATCTTACTAACAGCCTTTTTAGGAGCCATTGAAGAATCTCAGAAGATCAAAGATTGGAAAAACTCGAAAAGAGTTTTGAGAACACAAAATCTCTCGAAATTGCAAAAAAGATGAACAGCTCATGATTTTACCTTTCGTAATTTTTAATTTTACCGTGGGGGTCTATTTATACGAAAATCGAGGAGGAAATCCTCATTTGAAATGCAACCACCGCATTTAAGCCAGTTCAACTTCTAAACACAAGGCTCCCCTCTGCGTTCTAATTCTCAAATGTAGGGATCGCCCTAGCATTTCAAAGCCCCAAATGTGAGGCTCACCTCTGCATTCTAATTCTCAAACGCAAGGATCGCCCTAGCATTTTAAAACTCCAAACGCGAGGCTCACCTCCGTGTTCTGATTCTCAAACACAGGGATCACCCTAACATTTCAAATTCTAAACGCAAGGCTTACCTCTGCGTTTTGAGTCCAACACTTAGCCAATTTTTAGACTTGAAAACTTCTTTGACATGGAGTCAATCAACTCTTGAAAACCTTAAAGGGGTACAAGTGAGACACTCCCACCAATCTTATAAGAGGATAAAAACTCTAAAACATGGTTAATTTGGTGTCATCCTCTTAACAACTATCATCCCCATATAGCCTGAATTCAGCTTAACAAGTTTCAGGCAATTAATAGGATGATAGGTCCTCGAATTTGCTTAAATCGCAACCAACTTATCAATCCTCCTCAATAAGATGATAGGTCCTCAAATCTGCTTAAATCACAATCAACTTATCAATTCTCCTTAATAGGATGATAAGTCCTTGAATTCGCTTAAATCACAATTAGCTTATCAACCCTGCTAAATGAGATGATAAGCCCTAAACATTGTTCACACCACAAGCCCTAAACCTTATTCACACCACAAGCCCTAAGAATTGTTCACACCACAAGCCCTAAGCCTTGTTCACACCACAAGCCCAAAGCATTGTTCAAATCACAAAACCTAGACTTATTGACTCTCATCAATAGAGCGATAAGTCCACAAAATCTTGTTCAAACTGCAAGTATATAGTCAGGCTAAGTTAACAGTGTACATCTAGCATTCTCATTTGTTTTTCATTGTGTCAAACACAGAAAAGAGACAATGAAAAAAGCAAAATAGTATTATTTTTATTCAAATTATTAAAGAATGATACAAAAGAACGATGTTCAAAAAAAGGGGGGTGGGTACAAAATTAAGCCGATGGTCCCCTCAGCGTGATGGATGCGAGCCGGGATTTGACTTCAGCAACATACTTTTCATGAGCAGCCTGCACCATTGCTGCGGCCTCTCTTCTCAATCCCTCCTTATTTGGTGCAGCGGCAGTAGCTCCTCTTTTCATCTCCTCCAAAGCTTGGACCTCTTTGCAATAATCATTGTATGTTTCCACACTCTTGCGAGTGAAATCCTTCACATCAGCTTCCTCCCGAGAAAACTTAGCCTTTTGCTGAGCCAACTCCACTTGGAGTTGAGCAATGGTCTCTTTAGTAGCGACAATCGATTTTCGGGTGGCCTGTATAGTAGAGGTCATGGAAGTCAATTCGTTTTGCCATTGATCGCATTGAGTTTTCGAGGATGCAACTTGTATTTCCTTTTCGTCTAAGTTCTTCTGAATGATTTCATAATGGTGCATGGCTTGGGTTCGAACATCGGCAAATGTTGACTCAATGCATGCCTCAAGGTCAATGCAGTTTAAGTCTTCAAGTGCTTTCAAGTCTCTTTCCAAGCATGAAATACCTTCTGAGCAACGCTTAATGCAATGAGCGTCGCCCAAGTATTCAATGTTGTTCAGATAATTCAGCAAGAGCAGCCTGAAAGACTCAAAATTGCCTCGACCGGCACTAACGACTTCCACTGTCATCCTCATCATCTATTCTATATGTTTGACGAATGTCGCAAGCAAACTAGGAACATCCTTCGGACACAAGAAGGTTATAGAAGATGATGAAGTTGCCACCGAAGTCGCGAGTACAGGTGTGATGGAGACTGAATGAACTGGCGAAGATGCGACTGTCGGCACCAAAACTCCCAGAGTCGAGGGACTCGAAGGGAGAGCAGTGAAGGCCTCTGCAGGGAGTGAACCGGGAACGCTCGTCTCATGAGCAGGGCGGAGAGAAATCACAAGTGGCGCCAACCTCGCAGGAGGAGGAGTTGCTACCAGAGAAATAGCTACTGCTTGTTGATCACGAGAATAAATGATAGCCGCCGGTTGATCGGGTGGAAGAGTTGCCTCTCTAGTTGGAGATCCTACACAAGGAAAACTGTTAGAAATACAAAAGAGAAGTGCAGAAGAAACTTAAGATGGTAACATTTACCTTGAGGGGAAATGGAGGCGTAAGCTGATGCTTTACCGGGGGACGACACCGGAGGTTCACCCCAAAAGTCATCATATTTAGAAGTTCCATAGGATACCTTCTCAAAAGACCTCCCTAGACTTTCGGTGGTAATCAGATTAGATAGTAATCCAGTTGTTGGACTAACTCCCGAAGCCTCCGACATAGGCATTAACGCCAAAGAGGAGAGAGATCCGCCAGCCTTCTCAACTTCAGCTCTGGTGGAGCCCTTTGCAGGTAGCTGAGTGCTGGAAACCGCTATGGGAGCAGATTCTGCATCCCCCACTTCAGACTCATCACCACCTTCCTCATCAATGGGGTGATAAGAGGAAGCCCCGCCTGCCAATGCAGGCCCCGTTGAACGAAGCCCAACTTGATGGGAGAGGCCCGCCACAGATGATTCATGTGCTTCCTCTTCCAAGGTAGAAATATCAGGTGCAGACCTAAAAGCACTCTCCATAAGCTTTGTTCCTTGTTCAGCTTTAGAGGCTGGAGACTCCACCAATAGTTTACGCCTCGCCCGTTTTTCATAACGGCTTGTTTCTTCCGTCGTTAAAGCCTGTTTTCCAACCGCCTTCTTTGTCTTAGCCTCAGCAACTGTGGACTCCTGTTTGGTTGCAGCAGCAGCTTTGGCTTCCTCCCCTTCGACGGCTTCCTGCTCGGAAGATAGAAATTCGTCGATCCCCCGCAAGCACGACGACTTCTTAAAGCTTCGCTTTGATTCATACATCTTGCGGATTGCCTTGAGGCAAGAAGTGTAAATCCTGTACTCAGGAATATGTGACGCAGCATGGAACCACGTACAGAAACTCATGGAAGTGTAAGTGTTTGGTACTTTGTATGGGAGTCAGAATGTGGCTCCAGTGCAACCCGCTACTGAGTAGTACCAAGCCCTCGCCCCCTCGTAAGTATTGTCAGTAAATGCGAGACGAGGATTACAGTTCCTGATGTACAGCTGATCATAGCCAAACTGCCTTGAGAAGCGATACAGCTGATAAGGCTCAATGCAGTACTTCCTTCCCTGCCGGAAGATAAGGTAGCCCGGGCGTATATTAAGAAGCCACCGAAAAACACCTTTATTAAGAGTAGTAAATGAATTACTACCCTTTTTGTCTTGATGAACTGCCCCATACGCGCCTCCCTCGAATTTGGGAAAACAATGAAAGATGGTGTAGTTGAATTCCCTCGATAAGATCTGGCGGAAAAACACTTGGTACCAGCCTGCCCATTGCACCGTGTCAAGCCGGTGAACTAGAGGAATAGAAGCATCACTGGCTATAGGCGTGATCATTAGAGAAGGGCAGTGCAGAACGAATTAGGACACCAAATAGGTGTAAGGCAGAGGAACTCGAGGGCAGGGGCTCTCAGGAATTTTCACCCCGTCGGAACTCGTTTCCATCAAAACAAATTCTGAAGCTAACTCTCTCAAGTCACTTTGCAAACAACTTGCCATGGCCGAGAGAAGGTTAAGAGGGCACCCGTAAGCAAAAGCATGGCAGGATATGCCACTTCTGCAGCGAGGGCATCTATCGGTTTGGTGAGAACGATGCATCGTTTCAACCAAAGCATGAGAAAGCAAGAGAATAAGACCATGTTAGAAATGGGGGTTTGGGCTTGATGATGGAAGCTATCAAATTCGGTGTAGGCGGGAAGCCTATCCTCCATAGCCTCATTGACATAGTGAGCAGTAGCCGCATCAATACGGGTATTCACCACCTCAAATGTGCTAGGGGTAAGCGTGCCACTTCCAGCTCCTTAACATTCAAGTTCTAGAAGAGATAGTCAGCCCAAGAACCTTATTTAACACCTCCTCCGCGCATTCCAGTCACCTGCGCGCATATGTGGAAATGACATATTAACTCCCAATAAGTGTCATAAATCCCGGGACTGGGCTTTCTCAAAATGGCTAATTCTTTAGTGCCCGGAATAAATTCTTCATAGGGTAACTCCCCAAAGGGTAACCTAGAAACTTCAAACATCGCGTGTAGGGCAAAGCCAAGCTCCCCAACTAGTGTGAAGAAAGTGCATGTGTCTGGGTTATAAAGCTCCAGTATGGCAAAGAAACCATAATGGTTTTGCATAATCCCGTGACGAGTCGCGAATATAGGGATCCCGAGACCAGAATCCTTGACGGGCCCGCTCAATTCCTCCATTATAAAGTTAATCATGCGAGACCACCACCCAATACTGGTGGAATGCACCCACCCAGGAGTCCTGAAGCCTTGAGCGGGAAATTCTCCCTTCACCAAGAGGAATTTCCTGACAAATGTATTCGCCAACTTGGGAGTTTCACCCTCTGGGTAATCCTTCTTAACGGGCTCAGGATTCAATGTCACCAGTTGTTAGCTGTATCCAGCTGGATGGACACCATGAGAAGTAAGTTGTCCAACTGATACGCCACCCTGCTCGCAGACAATATCCCAGTTCATCGATCTAGGGATGGACGCATTCTAGAAGTAGGAGATCGGGAATATCCACTCCATTTTCGGTAAGAAGAGGCGACGACCACCAATATCTCGTAGCCATTTATAGTTCCCATCATACATGGTGGAGGTGTCAATATCAACTGAATCCCCGAAAAGGAAGGTGGGCTTCTTCAGAATCTTACGATCTAAAGTTTTGAGGCTAGCGTCAGTAACAATTGCCCGAATAGTTGTAGGAGAAGCCTGAGTGATGATCTCCCCACGCTCCGGAGTTCGGTCCTTAAAGATGGGAAGCTCTAAGTGGGAGCTGAAAGGCACATTTAGGTCCACACCACCTTCATATCCAAAGCGGTGATGGAATGACAAAGGCTCACTAGAGTAACGTACTGTAGAAAGAGAAATTAGATTAGTGAAGTATATGATAAAACTTAGTCTTTAAACACAGTAATGAACCTTGCGCTACAACTTTAAGATGCAGAGGCCACCCCTGCGTTTCAAGTTCAAAACATAGAACTCAACCCTGCTTTTCAACTCCACAACGTAGAGCTCAACCATGCGTTTCAAGCCTAGAACGCAGAGCTCAACCCTGCGTTTCAAGTCCAAAAATGTAAGGGTCACCCCCGACATTTCGACTTCGAAACACAGAGGTCGTCCCCTCATTTTCAATGCTAAACGTAGAGATCCCCCCTGCATTCATACAGTAACTTGTCAAAATAAGTTTTCCAAGGTCAAACTCCGACACTCACCACTAAGGAGAGGGACGTCGGAGGGTGGCGTGGTCTGCTGAGCGGCAGCGTCCCCTGTGGTCGAGGCTGCCGGTGCACCAGAACCAGCTGTAATTCTCTTGGGCTTGCAAGCAACCTTCTTGAGAGCCATGAGAATTTTCTTTTGGTCGAAGTTGAGATCACCGGAGAATTAAACAGAAGCTTTTTCATTTGGAAGATCGGAGAAGAAGAGTACAAAAATCTATAGACTTTTTGATTTGACCCTTAGCGTTTTATTTATAAAAAGCTAGAGCCGTCAAATTGGCACGAGATTCGAAGAATCTCGCTGAACGCGATCTCTGCGTTTCGTTGCTAAGTCAGTTAGAAGTGACTTTTAAGTGCCAGGGTCACCTCTGTGTTTTAACTTTCGAACGCAGAGGTCACTTTAGCATTTTAACTTTTGAACGTAAGGGTCACCTCCGCGTTTTTAGGCTCATAATGCAAAGATCACCTCCGCGTTTCAAAAGCATAACGCAAGGCTCACCAGTGTGCTCTAAAATACTCCAACACAAAGTTCACCAACACGTTCTTGATGGCAAAATTCAACTTTGTGGTGAAGCTGAAACGTCTCCCAGGGTCAGGAATGCCTACTACGACCCACCGCTACCAATAAAATTATCATGCATGTCATATAATCAGAGAAGAACAAACTATAACCATCAAAGTGAAGAAAATGGGAATGATAAATAGATCCGTTATAATGAAATTGAAGTCTAAAGTTTTTCAAAAATTCGTTCCAGTCAACTACGAACTTTCGAAAACTTTGGAGGGGGTTCTGTAAGCTGTCTAAAAAATCACTGCAGATAGTCAATCCTCATTAAATATGAACAATGAAAGTCACGACATAGTCACTTTTAGGAGGCCGCTGTTGGCGGATAAAGCTGCTGATTTTTCCATTGATCTGAATCTGTTACACCTTTATGGGATTACAAATAAATTCAAACAAAAAGATTGCCTTTTTATAAGCCTTACAATAAAAAATCAAATAAATATCACAACTTTAAACTAATTGAACAAACGCGGGATCCGTTTATCAGATCCTCGCTTGCGTGAGATCTTTGCCTATGACGGGGACTTGTTTCGTCTGTGGACCACCACGTAATTCTGATCCAAGTGAAGATCTAGATACTGGATCTACAGATCTGGGGGTTTTATTTCACCAAGGAAATAAAACACCGACGAGGATCAACTCATGAAGGAGGTGTTCGCCAGAGCGGGTGAGATCTGCTAGGAGAAATAACGCGCTGGACCCTAGACTAAGATGGAGCTTAGCCTAGAGGGTAGATCTGCAGACCTGACCTAGATCGACGCAGATCTAGGCTCGATTCTTTACCTCGTAGTGTAGATGTGACGTAGAACGAACTCCTCGCTTGCACGGGACGTGGATCTAACTTTTCTCCTGTGACAACGCTCGGATCTGTGCAAAACGACTGCGTAGATCTCGCGTGGAGCTCTCCAAAAATCCCAAAATTTCTAACCCCTTGAACTGAGACCCCCCCTCTCTATTTATAGAAGAGGGGGGTGTTCATGGCCGGCCAAGACACCAGGTGTCTCGGCCAGAGGTGTCTCGGACTTGGCCGAGACGCTGTTTTGTCTCTTTTCGAGGTTTTCCCGTGTTGTTTTATTCTGATCTTTCCACC
>JBAKGM010019490.1:0-10492 GCA_037177215.1 Asparagus racemosus | reverse complement strand
GTCCCCGGCACAGGCAAACAACCCACAAAAGCAGGAGATTACTACGTAGTGACTCTTCTGTTCGAGTTTGTAGAGAGAGATTCAATTTTCTTTGTAATTGAGAGTTTTACACGTGTAATCTTTCAACTGTATTCATTTTTGAAACGTTTTGAAATGGAGACAACAAAGAAACTCACTTTCGACGCAAACAGACATGCTATTAACCAACCCCCGCTTTTCGATGGATCAAACTATACCTATTGGAAGGAATGCATAAGAGTCTTCTTGTCATTCACTAATTTTGAAGTTTGGAACATAGTTGAGATGGCTATAGTGAACCCATTACCATTATTAGTGAGGTCATTAGGCCCTCTTCATTGAACTTACATCTGCTGTGAAAAGAGAAAGCTCTAGCTGATTTTTGGCGCATGTTAGCCCCTTTTGCTATCATGCGCCTCCTCCCATTCTTCTTGCTTTCTCTTCTAGATCTGGTTCCTCGAGCATGACTTTAGTTACATCAGGCCTAGCTCAAGGTAATTCCTCACACTCTCATGAGGAATCCTATCAAGATGCCTTGGCTCGATCTCAGACGGATGGTGCTCAACATTTGGGGATTTCAGAGTCAGAGGGCTTCTGAGTCTTCATGAGGATCGGTTGTTGTGGGAAATCATCAAAAGGAGAATGGTGTGAACCTCTCATTCATCTCTCAGCAGTTTGCGAAATCTAATTGCATCCAATTTGATGAGTCACAATGGGATTGTGGTGTTGATGAGTGGAAGTTTGCCCTTGTTGGTTATGTTCTTGGGTTCAAAGCTCCATGTAATTCCATCAAGAACTACACAACTAAACATTAGAGCGAGCAAGGATCGGTTGAGGTTGTAGCTAGGGATTCAGGTATATTCTTATTCAAATTCTCTTCAAATGAGCCAAAGTTGGCTGTACTACAACAAGCACCTTGGTATTTTTGATAACAAGCCCTTGCTGTTAGTCCCATGGTCAGTTGTTCTTAATATGGAGGAACTGAATGTTTCCTCTATTCCGTTGGGTGACGTTTCCCAATCTGAAGCTTCATTTGTGGGAAGAGCATGCTTTGAGTAAACTTGCTAGTGTAATTGGTAAACCTGTTTGTACTGATAGTATCACTGCTAAGAAAGATAGAATCTCTTATGCTCGTACTTGTATAGAGATACAAGCAGATTTTGAGTTGCTATAATCTTTGAAAATTAAAGGACCTGGTAGTAGAGAATTTGACCAGAGGGTGGAGTATGAGTAGATACTAACTAGATGTACTCATTGCAAGGTGTTTGGGCATAAACTTGATAAATGCAAGAAAAAGAACACCAAAGGTCTAGGTTCCTAAGGTCTTGCCTATGATAATTGGTGTTGATGTAGCTCGCAATGTAGATAAGAGCCCACCTCTTGAGGATAATTCAGAATGGCAACGTGTTAGGAGTAGGAATTCTCCTTTGCCTAATCCTATTGAGGGTGGTCTTGATTCTCATGTGAGCCTTTGGATGATAATGGGATTGGTTTATTCATTGATCGCTCTCAAAAAGCTAGGAATAATAAGAAGAAAGGCCTCATCCTTCCAACTAACTCAAATGTCAAGGGGCAAAGAAGTGTTAGGGGTAGAAGTAGTTCATCCCAACCTGGATGAAAGCCTTTGGATGCTAGAATATTAGGGGCCTTAACCACCCTAATAAACAAAAAGAGGATAAGAATCTACTTAACGTACATAATATTTCTCTTTTTGGTCTTATTGAAACAAAAATCCAACCTGCTCTTGCTTCTGTTGTTGCTGATAAGGGTGCTCCTAATTGGAGTTTTTTGCATAATTTTGATCATGATGTGCATGGTAGAATTATGGTTATGTGGGATGCTTCAGTCTTAAATGTTCGAAGTCTCCTTATTACCTCTCAATTGATCCATTGCCTTATTAAGGATAGGAGTACTTCCTCTACTTTTCTTACTTCTTTCATTTATGATTACAATCAAGCCAACCTAAGAACCAGCCTCTGGGCAAATCTTAGGTCCATTGGTTCCTCTGCTCGGAGGCCCTGGGTTGTGCTAGGGGATTTTAATTGTATCTTTGACATTGAGGAGAGAATCCAATGGAGAAGTGTCTCTAGAAATGAGCTCCTGGAATTATAAGGGTTTATCAGTGATGCTAAATTGATAGGCATGAAGTTTAAAGGGTGCTTCTACACTTGGTCTAACAAGAAAGTGTTTTGTAAGCTTGATAGAGTCTTGATTAATGATTTCTGGCTTGATTTGTTTCCTACCACTGATAGTGAGTTCTTGGCTCCTAGCATTTCTGATCATAGTCCAACTTTAATCCCTTTTCACATTCGTTCTAATATGAGATCATCATTTAAATATTTTAATTTCAGGAGTGAACACCCCAAGTTTAAAGGGGTTGTTTGTTATCTTGGAGGCAACAGATACAAGGTTCATCTATGTTCAGAGTTGTGCAAAAATTATAGCTAGTTAAAGCTCAACTAAAAAGCTTTAATTCTCAATTCTTTGGGGGGATCTCTACTAGAGTTTAAAAGGTTAGAGAGGTCCTATTTTAGGTTCGGATTGATGTCCTGAATAATCCAACAAATGCTGGTCTGATTGCCTATCAAAGTGATGTTCTGAAACAGTTTCTTCTCCTTCTCAAGCATGAGTCTATGTTCCTTCAGCAAAAAGCTAGAGTGAATTAGCTAAATCTTGGTGATAGTAATTCTGCTATCTTCCATGCTTCAGTTAAACAAAGAAGGATGAGAAATTATATTCTATCTATCTCTAACTCTCAGGGTGTCTAGCTTACAAAACAGGAGGCTATTTAGGGGAAATTGGTGAGCTTCTATCGTAACATTCTGGGTATGGATACTCCTTGCCAAGCTCCTCTTATGTCAATATTGACAAGAGGCCATCTCATCAATGATGACCAATGCATTGAGCTATGTAGGCCAGTTTCTGCAGCAAAAATCAAGGCTGCTCTGTTCCAAATCAATGTGGAAAAAATGCCCCGGACCTGATGGATTCACTTCCAAATTCTATAACGACTCTTGGGATATTATTGGAGCTGATATTGTCTCCGCGGTTGGATATTTCTTCAGGTAAGGAAGAATGCTCAAATCTTTAAATTCCACATCTATTACTCTTGTTCCTAAGACTCAATGCCCCGATAATGCATCTAATTATAGACCTATTGCATGCTGCAACATTCTGTACAAATGTATTTCAAATGTGCTAACAAATAGGCTCAAAAGAGTGATGTCCTTTCTTGTTAGTGAAAATCAGGGGGCCTTTATTAAAGGCAGAAGTATAGTACATAATGTGTTAATGTCTCAGGAACTTGTTCATATGTATGGGAGGAAAGACACTTCTCCAAGATGCACCTTAAAATTGATTTGAGGAAAGCTTACGACTCTGTCGATTGGTAATTTCTTGCTAATGTGATGTGATTAAGGGTCTGAGATTTCCTCTTAAATTCATCAGATGGGTCATGGAGTGTGTGAGTACTGCATCCTATGTTATCCTGGTTAATGGTCAACCTAGCAAACATTTCCAGGGGAAAAAAAGCATAAGCCAGGAGGATCCTATTTCCCCTTACCTCTTTGTCTTGGTGATGGAGTATTTCAGTAGGAGCTTATCTAACTTGGGGGAGGTGAGAGACTTTCATTTTCATCCTAAATGTGGGAAAAATAAGATCACTCACCTGTGTTTTGCTGATGACATGATGTTATTCTGTAAAGGGGATATGAGCTCTATGGAGCAACTTTCTTTGAGACTCTCTCACTTCTCTCAAGTCTCCGGGGTTTGCGCAAATTTGTCTAAGAGCCAAGTGTTCTTTAGAGTGGTATCCAATATTAACAAGAATATCCTACAACACGTGGGCTTTGCTGAAGGGGTTCTTCCCGCTAAATATTTGGGCATTCCTCTCTCATCCAAAGGGACCTCCTCTACTGATCATGCTATGCTGATTGAGAGAATTCTCTCTAAAGTTAAAAGTTGACTGCCAGATTCCTATCTTATGCTGGTATATTACAACTTATAAAATCTGTTATTTATAGCATGCATGCTTATTGGGGGAGCATATTCCTCTTGCCTAAGGGGTTTATACATGCAGTGGAACAGCTGTGCAGGGACTATCTATGGACTGGGTCTTATGGTCAACATATCAAAGCAAAGGTGGCTTGGACTCAAGTATGCAAACCTAAAACTGGTGGGACTTGGTCTTCAGCATTTATCTTCTTTGAATAAATGTTTGGTTATGAATAATCTCTGGTCTCTGATTCGTAAGAAGGACTCTCTCTGGGTGAGATGGGTGCATGAATACTATCTTAGAGAGAGTTCTTGGTGGGATATTGATATAAAACCTCACTTCTCCTGGGTATTTAAGAGAATACTTAAGCAGAGGCAGGATGCTTTGTTATGCATATCTTTTAGTTGTGGATATTTAAAATGGACTGGGCCTCAACCTAAATTTAGCTCATCTGCTACTTATCAAGTTCTCCTAGGTGAAATAGAGAGGAAATGGTGGGCTCATTGTAGGCGTTGAAAAATGCATGTAAGTGCCCGAACGTGACTCGTGACGGTGGATTGGCAATCGACGAGCTATCCAACGATGCAACGGCGAACCATTGATGCCACCACGACCATTGATACCCTACGCAGAGTTTTCGGTGGTCTCGCTAGTCGGTTAGTGGGCGGGGGGTCAAGGGGGCAGCGGTCCCCTTGCGGGTCCGGGGCAGCGCCCCGGAAAAATTTTTTCCATTACTTGTGGTGGACCATTGACGACGTGGTCGGCGAGGCATGCAAGTCAACAAAGCGAACCAATCGCACTCCGACAACTCTGAGCCAAATCGGACTTGGATTGACGGAACTAGACTTAAACCGTCAACAGGATTGAACCAATTGAGTTCCAAGTAAGTGAGAAAATCAATCAAACACAGACTCAGCACGACAGCAACAAGGTCGGGAGAAAACAACACTGGAAAAATCTGGAATGAGGCCAAACAGCGTCTCGGCCAAGGCCGAGACACCAAGTGTTTTGGCCAAGAAACCCCCCCCCCCCATCTCATTCGCCTATAAATAGGCTAGGGAGGGGTTCAGTTGAAGGGGTTGGAAAAAGTTAGAGATTTTAGGAGCCTCAGGTGAGATCCACACGAGCTTTTGCACAGATCTGAGTGTCTACAAGATCAAAAGACCAGATCCAGATCCCAAGCGAAGAACTCCTTCTGAGTCAGATCTACACAGCGAGGAAGAGAATCAAGGCCAGATCTACGTCGATTCAGGCCAGCTCTATGGTTCTAGCCTCTAGATTAAGCTTTGTCTTAATCTCAGGGTCTAGCGCGTGACTTCGCTTCGTCGATTTCACCCGCTCCGGTGATCATCTCCTTCGTGAGTTGATCCCTTTCGGTATTTTATTTCCTTCATGAAATAAATACCTTAGATCTGTAGATCTAACATCTAGATCAGATTTTGCGGTGGTCCACGGACACAAAAAGTTCCCGGCATAGGCAAAGATACCCATGCAAGTGAGGATCTGATAAACAGATCTCGCGTTTGTTCAAAAAACGGTGTAAAGTTGTGATCTTTTTCGGTTAGTCGTTGTAAGCCTTATAAAAAGGCGAGATTTTTATTTGAATTTCGTTGTAAAAAATAAATTTGTAATGGATTCATTTGCAATGACAATCAATGCAACTTTTCCCGCGAACACTCATGTTGTGTGAAATAGATACTCTATTCCAAAACATATATTTGCTACTTGGTTGGCTTGTCATGATAGACTGCCTACCAAGGATAGGCTTCAACATATTGGAGTGTTAGAGGGTAACTCCTGTGCTCTGTGTGGTGTGATGATTGAAAGCAGAGACCATCTATTTTTTCAGTGTATCTTCAGTGTACAACCATGGGGGCTGGTGATGGTGTTTGTGCAGGAAACCAACCCTTCCTGTAGGTGGAAAGATATCTTACCTTGGGCGATTTTAGCTTGGAAGGGGAGCAATAGCATCAGGAGGATTAAGAGGACTATGGTTGCTACGTGTGTGTATCACATTTGGAATGCTAGGAACATGCTGATTTTTCAGAGAAAAGGACCTCGAATTGAAGATATTTATCAGCAAGTTTTTTTCGAAGTTAAAATACAATGTGCTAAAGTGGTGAAGATGAAAAGTACTGCTACTAATGGGAAGTGGTGCATGGCAATGTGTATTTACACTGTTTTTTAGTCTGTGTAAGAGTTTCTAATACTAATTCTACATAGGAACATAAAGATATATTTGTGTATAAGATTGTTCTTTGTGTTTTTTTTTTTTTGCTTTTTATTGAGTTTGTGTCCTATGTTTTTGTAAGGACTCTAAGTGTATAGAGAGTCTGTATTCCTTCTTTTATAGTTTGGTAATGGAAAAATCTGCTTTCTTACTAAAAAATGAATGCTCATTATTGTTCTTTAACAACTGAAATTTTTAATTGTGTGTCTAATTGCTCTATTGCACAGGAAATCTGGAATTATTTGAAAGTTACACATGGAGGAACTTTGCAGGTAAAAAAGGTGAAACTTATAATGCTTATGAGTAAGTATGAAAATTTAAAGATAAATGTACGTCTCAAAAAGTATTTAGGATACATTTACTTGATTCACGTACATTGTAAACAAGTCAAAGGCTTTGGGAAAAGAATATGATAACAAGGTGCTTGTGAGAAAAATTCTTTATTCTCTTTCTAGGGACTAGAAACCAGAGGTAACCGCTATCAAAGAATTGCAAAATTTTTCTGAACTAACTCCTGAAAATCTTATAAGGAATCTTCTTACATATGTGCACTTGAAAAAAAAAAGAAAACTATTTAGAAAATAACCACAAGAAGAAGTATTTAGCTTTGAAAGTGAAAAGAGAAAAATTAAAGCCTAATGTAAACAGGGGCATGAGCTCGAGTTCTAAGAGTGAGAAAGATAACAATGCAGATCAAATTGTTAAAGATTTCAAATTCTTCCTTAAATTAAAAGATGGTCAGAACTTCCTGCAAGGCAAACAGGATCATTCAAGCAAGGTGAAAAATATAATTCTAGTGATTCTTATCTTGAACCAACTTATTTTCAGTGTAGAAAAACTCATCGCTTAAGGAAGAATTGACTGTTGAACAAAAGGACTATAAAAGGAAGGGCAAAAGTTCCAAAGTGATTACATGAGATGAGTCAAAGAGTAGCTTGAGTGAAGATGACAAATGAGCACGATGTTATCTCATGGCTAAAGATAGCAATTCAAGGAATCCAAACACGAGAGCTCTGATAGTGAGTTATACCCTACATACAATGACTTATATTCTAAATATAGTGAAATGTTGGGTCAATTTGAACAACTTGCTGAAAAATATAAATTTTTAAAAAAAATGAATTCAAGTTTAAAGAAGCATAATAAATTATTGAGTAATAGAATTGAAAATTTTTCTTTAGAATTAAATACATCTAACAATGCAAGTAAAAATATATCTTTTAAATGCATACAATGTTTCATGTATAGAGACATGAATTCTGATTTATACGAATAACTCACTGAAAAATCAAGTGAAATAAAATATTAATTGCTAGAGTAAATGGACTTTTATGTGAGCTATATTCTGAGCAAAGAAAGTTTGAAACTAGGTGCGCTTCTATAATTTCTAAAAATGAACAACTAAAGTTAAAAATATTGATTTGGAAAAGGCCTTGAAACTCTTTTTATTGGGTTCTAAAAGCTTAAACATGATCATTTCTAATCAACAATTTGTAAAAATTAAAACTGAATGTAGGTATTCATATTTAGAAAAATATAAAAAGTTTCAACCTCTTTTATCAAAGGAAATAATTTAACTCTTTTTAAACTCATTTTTAATGTATCATCTCCTATATATATATTATGTGGTGGAATGGGTTATATTTTAATAAATTATTCTATGCAATATAAAGTTAAAACAATTAAGTAGATTTAGATATTTAGAGGCACAATTACTAACCAACATATACCTATGTAGATACCTAGGTCACACCTTTTAGCTTTTCTATAGGTGTGTTTGAAGGCTAAGGAATAAGGCAACATCTGGTGGCTCAAGGCATATTCAGAAAATAAGAATTTGTTCCTTAGTCTAACCAAGAAGAAGAATGGGATGAGAAGTTGCTCATACATGCAAAGAGTGTCTCTTTATGCAAGCAAGGATTTGTTGTAAAGGTCAGAACTTGCATAAATGATTATTTCATTGAATCTTTTCAAAGGGATAAGTAAATGTATATTCTATAATCCCTCTTGTTGTACATATATAGTTTTCTTTTAATTTATCATTTTTAGTTTGCTTTTAATTTATCATTTTTTCTTTCTTTCTAGTGTCTTTTTTATTTTTCCCCTTTTTTTGTTTTCTTCCATTTTCTTAAAAAATATGAAAATGAAAGAAAATTTCTTTTTCTTTTTTTAGTTTCTTAAAAAACACTTGGACATATCTATTTATATGCTTTTATAGGATTGATTCAAATAATTTTCTATTCATTGGTATATGGGCTTGAGTTGAAACACAGTTCACATGTGATTTTCAATCTATATGTATGTATTTCTGCACACACTGGTCAACTGATGGTTGCATGACGCGTTGTTTGCACAATACTTTTCATGTATCATTGTGCACATTTGTATTTCATACTTATGATGTTTTGTGTTGTGGAATAGTGATGGAGGATTATTATATCTTCTTTTTAGAATTATTTTTCCAGGTAGTATCATTAGATTTTTTTTTAGTATTTTTTACTTGGCTAATGCACAAACTCATCTTCATATGTATAAAAGTGCATTTGTGTCCAAAATTATAAACAAATAATAAGAGCGTATTCGTTAAAAGATGATCAAAGATTCACACTCTTATGAAATCCGCGTAAAATTGAGTGTATTCGTAAAAATAAAATCAAAGGCCCACACTCATGGATTTGTATTTGTGCATATCTTAATGGGCTGTTATCCTACATTGAATTCAATTTATACTTACAGATTCTGTGAATTGCCAGATAACAATGTCGTTCTTCCTCCTAATTCCTATACGACTAAGGTGATAGAGCGACACTTTGGTCCTTAGATATAACTTGAGTCTTTTTTTTGTTCTTTTATCATTTTTGATATACCTGATTTTGTCTTATGAACTTTGTCTTATGAACTAATTTAAGTTTCTTCACTATTCGTTTCATATATTTTACACCAAGATTTATTTTTTTTCCTTGTGTGTGTTTTGATATATATTTCTTGTGTTCATGCATCTTGTGATTGATTTTGATCTCTTACGCTATTTTTATATAAAAATTTTTGTGTGAACCTATGTATTTTTCTCTCCCGTACACATTTCGGATGATGTATATACGATTTTTTTTTCTTATATTGAGTATATGCATTAGTGTGTTTTTGCACTTTTCCAAATAATAGAAGATGGAGACTTTGGTGAAATTTGATTATTTTGCCTGAGTGGAGGTTTGACTACGTAATACCATATTTTGATTCTTTTTAAAAAAAAAATTTAAACACTAGATGCATTATTTTAGTGGGAGTTTTACAATACCTATGCTTTATTACACTTTTAGCGAACTCATGGATATAAGGGGAACATTACATCCTTTTTTGGCTTCTCAACCATCGATGTTCTCAAGATACCATCAATGGTAAAGTCGGCCGATTGCAAATTTTTAGATTTAATCACAGTTGTTTGTATATTCTTGGTTGGTTGCTCTTGGTGATTATTATATAACATCACACTGTTTATCACTTTTAGTTTACATATTCCGCTGCATACTCTATGTTTTTAGCAAAAATCGAAAGCAATCTTATTCACTCGCCTATAGGCTTGCATCTCAAATCCAAAATAAATATTGCAAGTACTCACATGAACTAACAAACTAAACACTAATTGTAATGGCATCAAAATAGTGAATTGTAACTTAAAAAACATAAATATTTTGATATTTGGAAAGAAAAAAAATGCTTGATTGCAACGAAAATGCATTTGCTATAAAAACAATTTAAATATAGCAGGTTTTACAACTAATCAAAATTTAATCTAGCTTTAGAAATTCATTTTACACGATAAAAATGTTAATATCCAAATGACGACTTCAAGGATAATTTACTACAATAAATATTGTATGCAATATTTTGTAATTACAATTATAGTGCACCAATCAACCATAAAGATTTGCTTATGTGCCCTGCGTAATTGAAGTACATAGTTGTTTGTGATGTTGGAACTGCAATTGAATTTTGGAGTTTTTTGTGTGCTGAAGTTGTGTATACACAAATGTTGCCTACAGAAAATATTACATGCATTATTTACTATAAGAAACTTGTTGGAGGAAACATATTTTCACATTCTGATAATCACATTTTTATTACAATTTTACACGGTCATTATCTATTTTATATCAATAAATATGTCACTGATACCATGTTTTATCTTAATTTATAGGTTAATGAAGAATTAATGAATAAAAGATAAAAAGAACTCAAATTTCCTTATTTTT
>JBAKGM010019489.1:0-10494 GCA_037177215.1 Asparagus racemosus | reverse complement strand
TCCCTCTCCAAAGCAGCAAGGATCTCCTGGTGAATGTCCTCATCGGTAGGCGAGATGGCGCTTTGGAGTTTGTTCCTTGCCTCTTCTAACGCCCTGCTCTTCTCCTCAAAATCAGCAACAATCAATTATTGCTGAGTCTCAAGCTCCTCCAGCTCCTTCATAGCTCGATCACGAGCCGGTTCCATAACCGCCAGGAAGGCCTGCAACTCGGCAATGGTCCGCTTCACATTGGATATGGATTGAGCCGCATCTGCCAAGAAAGTGTTAGCTTTCTGACACTCATCCTCCATTTTTGCTTCTTTAGCAGTGATCCGATCCACATCGTTAGTTAGCTCGGCTTCCTCTGCCATGATCTCATCCAAAAGGTGCCTTCGCTCTTCCAAGACAGATTGCACACCTTCAGAGGCCAAGGCCAAGAGGTTCTTCGAACGGAGGGTGAGTAACTCCTGGATGTCCCTTTCCGCTGATGCCAGATGCCTTTGAAATGGCGAAGCCGCCTCCTCGCTAGTCAAGGTAACCAGATTACGCATATACATTTGCAGCATTAGAGTGAGTTTGCCAAACGATAACCCCCGTCCAACACCATCTAGACGATGTCATGGAGAAG
The DNA here is from genome assembly GCA_037177215.1 of Asparagus racemosus. Taxonomy (NCBI): domain Eukaryota; kingdom Viridiplantae; phylum Streptophyta; class Magnoliopsida; order Asparagales; family Asparagaceae; genus Asparagus; species Asparagus racemosus. Next base: position 9,887 of record JBAKGM010019489.1, on the reverse strand, counting down.
GGCCTAGAAGTCTCTGATTGTGGTCTCCACGAGCCTCCTTTTAAGATGCGTAGAGGGGGAAAGAGGAGTATCCTCCGTGGACGGGACCTGAACTGAGGGGCCAGCCGCGACAACCATTGGAGTCAGGGGTTCTTCTCGACCGGACTCCTCCTCTGCATGAGCAGATGCCTCCACACGAACAGACGCCTCTCTTCCAGCAAGCACCTCCACTTCAGAGGGAAGTACTTCGGCTGAGGGTGACTCCTTCTTGAGCGGCATTAGCGCCTCTCCTTCAATCCTCTCTCCCCTGGGAGACAAGACCACTTCGCGATCAGAAGCGCTTTCCTCTTCATCCCCCAAAGGGATCAGGATCGGCGCATCCATCTCACCTGCGACAAATTAAAACAGGCTTGAAATGATCATATGCAGCTCATCAAGTGTCGAAAAGGACTCAAGAGCGCATACCTCCAGAAGTAAGAGGCACGTCAGGCTGAACCAACGCCTACTGCTTGTGCATTGCCGCTGGAACTACTGACGTGGTCACTGCAAGTCCAACGACGGGAAGGACCTCTTCATGACGAGTTTTCTTAGCCACCCACTCACCAACAGAACTTGAGCCCCCCTCCCGTTGACATTTCGGCAAAGGTGAAGAAGTGGCAGTGAAAATCAACGTCTGCGTGGGATCAGCGATGACGTCCCTGGCCTCCTCCAAACGCTCTCCAGCCCTAGCCAGTTCCGTAAGACCCTCCCTCTCTCCGCTGAACTAAGGGCAAGTTGGGTCATAAGGAGTATGGAGGCCTGGCATTAGGGTGCCACCCAAATCCCCGAGGGGTCCCGTCTCCTAGCTCGCCTCAAAGGACTCCTTGGTAGGAACGACATCAGCCCCCTCGGTTGGAGCTACCTCGACCTCCTCCCCCTGAGCAACCTTAGGCTCTTCAACCTGTTGACGCTCTCTCAGTCGCGATGTGCGAGCACGACCTCTAGAGCGACTCGTGCACTCAGCTAAACAAGACGTATGAGGGTCGAACCCCGCCAGAAAGATGCTCACGCCGCGATACCACTTACAATAAGTGAAGGTGTGGTGAAGGGCACGATCCCTAGAGGGCAGCTCGAAGCGTGCGCCAGTATAACTAGCGTATGTCCAGAACCACCCCCGCGCTCTGTCTACCAACCCCCCTTCGAATTTCAGCTGAGGGTTGATGTTCCCAACATATAGCTAGTCATATCCGAACTGGTGCGAGAAGCGGCTAGGGAGATAGGGTTCCAGGAGGCATGATGAACCCATCCGGAGGAGATGGTAGCCTGATCGGATGTTAACCAACCATCTAAAGCCGCCGAGAGTCAGGAGGGTATGCTGGTCTGTGGTCGAACCGTCCCAAAGAGATTCACCATGGCCCCTGCCGGAGAAATAGAGGAAGCATCGGAAGAAGTCGTAATGCCCAAAAAAGGACAATGCCTTCCTCACTTCCACGATGTCCTGAAACTTCTAGGAGCAAGTCTCGAGCCGCTGAAGGAATGGGATGAACCCGCCTTCCTGGCGCGCTACTGGAGCACTCATCAAGCACTCACAGTGTAACATGAACCATGCCATCAGGTACGTCTACAGCATGCTGACCCGAGGGTTTGGAGTCTTGGCAATTTCTTCTCCATCCACCTCGACGAATACGACGTGGCAGAATTGCACCGACATCTTCCAAAGACCGCTCTGCAGGCATGCCGTCATTGCCGACACTAGTGCATAAGACCACCCATAGGCCAAGCGGACAGCTGGATAAACGACATCCACCGGGATCGCCTGGAACGAGTGTGTGGGAACCACGTATCTTTTCAACCACAGCATCAAATAACCAGCCAGCAAAGCCTTGGATGAGATCGGAGTCCCCGCCTAGTGATGGTAGGATTCGAAAGTTGTTCCTACCGGGAATCCCCCTTCATCGTGTTCAAGAGTTGCTGACCCACCACTCGCGGACATTTGGCCGGTCACAGTCTCTGCATCGAGCACACCAAGTGGAAGAACAGCCCTTGCCTTGTCATCACAGTGGGGGAACAAGTAGTCCGCCCAATTCTTGTGGCTGATCCCTACGTTCCGCTTCTTATGTCCCTTGTGGTCCACGGACCCGAGGGTGTCCAAGTAAATGTGATAGTGGCAGAGAAGCTCCTATAAAGTCTCCACCATGTGGGGGAAGTGAGCTGAAAGATGGTCAATCTTCGTCTGCCCGGGGATGTACTCCTCATATGGGAACTCCCCCATGGGCAGGCCTGATACCTCATACATCTCATGGAGCGCCAACCCTAACTCTCTGTTGGGCGTGTAGAAGGTACCGCTGTCTGGAGAGTAGAGCTCCAGGATGCTCAAGAACTGAGGGGCGTGGATCTTGACACCATACTGGGTGGCCCTGTACAATTTAGAGCCTTGAAGGTTAGGATTTTCTGCCAACACAAACTCAGTAATCCTATGCCACCAGGGGCTATTGCCGGCATGAGAATGAACCCAACCAGGTGCTCAGAAGTCCTTTGGGGGAAACTGCCCCCATGCCTAATGACGAAAGGTCTCTGCCACTATAGGCGTTTCGCCCATCGGGAGCTCATTCTGCAAGAGGCCGGGGAAAAGGGCGGTCACGGTCCTACAAGAGCTATCGACCCCGTATCTAGCTTTTGAGCCAGTAAAAGCTCCACAGGTGACCCCATTTTGAGTCAGAGTCAAATCCCAATTCATATGCCAGGGAACAGAGAGCGAACGTAGCTCCACCAGCGAAAATCCCCGCATCATGTCAAGGAGGAAGTATCGGACCCCACCAATTTCACGCAGCCACTTGCTCTCACCTAACAACATGACCGAGTGGTCGGCAATGGCATCGCCGAACATGAAGTCGGGTTTCCCCATCTCGCAGCGCTGATCGTTCGACATCGCCGCATCGGTGGATGACTCTCGCAGCGTCAAATGATGCCCCTCGGACACTCGTCGCCGCAACTCTGTAGTCTGGTCAGCATGAAAGACTGGGACAGGGTCGAGGAAAGGGAACCTGGGAGGAGCCAAGAAACCCGTACCACCAGCGAAGCCAATGGTTGTGTGCTTTGGGAGGGCTTCGTCAGGAAAGGCAGCTGCAAAACAAGATGAAAAGGGGTCGGAGGGATTGCCTTAACAAATCAACTAAGTCAGGATTGTCTTGGCAAATCAACTAAGTTTGTAAAGTGGGCGAGGCCCTTACAGGCGAGCTGACAGAGCTCGCCTGTCACGACAGAGTTCACTGAAACAGTCAGGCTTGCTTAACAAAGAAAGAGAGGTTCGCTTGCTAAACAGTCGAGCTCGCCAGAGGTAAAGGCTCGCCATACGACCAACCTCACTTGGTAAGGGCGAAGGTTTGCCTGACAAGCGAGCTTACTGATACAACGGGACTTCGCCTGAGTAGGCAAAGCCCGCCAAGAGATGAACAGGAGTCCATTCATCTCCTCTGTGGTCTACCTGACGATTACCCAAACTTACCAAGAGGGGTTCGTTCGGTGGTAATGGCGGTGGCCGTGCCGGCAGCGATGGTGGCGGAGGAGCAAGATGGCCTCTTCTCCTTTGAAACAGTCTTCTTCGATCTGGAAGCTATTTGGTGAGAAAGCAGGCTTGCGTTTCTTCAGAAGGAGAGGAAATGTAGAAATTGAGATAGCAATGGCGTCTCGACGAGGGAGATGAGCACATTATATAGGCAAATCTCAACGGCGAAGATTCGCCAGCTCGAGCAGGCCTCAACGGCTAAGATCCGCCAGCTGAAACGGACGGTCGGGAGCAGAGGCACCGCCAAACCCACGACCCAGATAGAGCGCGTGAAGATGAGGCACCCCCATCAGATCACATTCAATGTGATCTGACACGCCCACGTCGCCCCAGCTGGCGAAGGGACACGCGGACTGTATCGTTTTGAGGCACGAAGCTCGCCGAGCGACGCCTAGAACTCGCTCGAGGCACGAGTTCCCCTGATCTTGCCCGCCAAAGGGTCTAAGCTCGCCCAGAGCTGAGTTCGCCTGCCAAATTGCTCGAGCTAGCCCAGAGCTGAGTTCGCCTGCCAAATGGCTCGAGCTCGCCCAAGGCTGAGTTCGCTTGCCAAAGGGCTCAAGCTCGCCCTAGATTGGGTTCGCCTGCTGAAGGCTCGAGCTCACCCCAAATTGGATTCGCCTGCTGAAGGCTTGAGCTCTCCCTAAGTTGAGCTCATGCGCCGAAGGACTGGGGCTCGCCCAAAGATGGGCTCGCCTGATGACCTTCACTTAAACTCAATAAAGTGTGATACAAAGCTTCATCGCATAACAAGGGTTTAAGACAATACATTCGAACAAAGTTATGACAAAACATGCAAACAAACGTCATGACTACATTTGGGATAAGAAGAACAGAAACGTCCCAAAAGCCTAAACAACATCGCGGAACTTACCAGTAGCTAACAGCTTAGATTCACCGACGCAACACCTACTCTCTATCGGAATCTTCGCTCGTAGAAACCCATGGGTCCTTCTTCAAGCGCCACTTCAAACGCTGAACGGTCTTGCGAAGGGCACGATATTTGAGGCTCCACGCATCCCTGTCATGGTTCAGTTCCCGCCAAGCTGTTGATTGGTTGCGAACAACGCCCTCGAGCATCTCCTTCTCGATCAAAAGAAGCTCGGTCAAGCGGCGAAGTATGCAGAGCTCATCCGCGGGACGGTCTTGAGCTCGAGCCAACTCCTGATGGAGTCTTGCGATCTCATCACTCCTATTAAGGAGTACTTCTAATTCGGGCGGCACTAGCACAGCCATGAGGATGTAGACGAAGAGGAAGGAGATGAGGAGGCCATAAGCAAAGGCCACTATTTATAGCCCCTTCAAGTCATTGATGGGACTGGACAAAGAGGCTAAAACTTAGCCTAGAAACTTGGTCAAAGCCTTGGTGAATCGTGCAGAAGGCACAAATCGCGAGGGAAGTCAAACCTGTACGAAGTTCAAGCCAGCTTGATTAAAGGATTACGCCCACTTGCCAAATAAAAAAGGTAAGCTCGCTCGAAGTAAAGGATTACCCCCGCTTGTCAAATAAAAAAGGTAAGCTCGCTCGAAGTTTGAGCTCGCCTGAAGTTTGAGCTTGCCCAAAGCTTGAGCTCGCCAGAGCTCGCCAGAGCTCACCCAAAGCTCGGCTTCGCCTGAGTTTGCCCAGAGCTCGGTCTCGCTTGAGCTCGCCCGAAGCACGAGCTCGCCCAAACCTCGCCAACATCTTACAAGAGGCCCAGACCAGGCATTTGGGCCAGTAGACAGGGATTTTTTATCATTCAAAGTGTTCCAGGCCACATCCAATTTGATTTAGGTCTGAAAACTTTGAAAGGGGTCTTGTAGGCAGGAAAAATCGCCAACTCCGCCGGTCAATGGTTTGGGTTCGCCTTCAAGGACTCAACAGCCGCCTGGATGGCGAAGTCGCTCGCACGAGGGCGCCATACCCCTTGAAACTCACCCGTGATAGTTCAACATTGCCTGTTAGGTGAACTCGCCTGCACGAGTTTAACCGCGCCTGAATGCTTCGATTTGTCCGCTAATCAGACGCGCCTGCTAGGGGGCCCACCAGTTGACCCCACCTGCAACTTGATCGCGCCTGCAAGAGGCCCACCAGCTGACCTCGCCTGCACGTCCGCTAATCAGACATGCCTGTAAGGGGCCCGCCAGTTGACCCTGCCTGCTAATCAGACGTGCCTACAGGAGGCCCGCTAGCTGACCTCGCCTACACGCCTGAAGGCCCTGCTCGCCCGTGCCTGTGCGTCAAGCTCGCCTACAAGAGGGCTCGTCCTCACGATGAATGCCAGCTCATACGCTGGAGGGACCCGCCAGTCGATCCCATTTGTTCGACGAGCTCGCCTGAGCATTCAAACAGCCCTCTAGCTCGCCTGCTCACCTGCCTGAACAGTGCGAGCAGCTGTTTGCTTGTGGGTAATGATGAGGCATGGCTCTTATTACCTCTATAGTGGTTACATCCCACAGCTAGAGGAAGGTATGGTGCTCCTTACCTCTTAGTGGTCACGTCCCACAGCTAGAGGAGGGCATGGTGCACCTTACGCGTCAGTGGTCACATCCCACAGGTCAAAGGGGTGGCCTATCCCAACCCTTTGCCTATATATAAACCTCCTTGGCCACCAAGGAGGGGGGAGGCAAAGAAATCAGAACAAAGGCAAAGAGGCAAAAGAGAGAGAAAGACTTGTAGAGGCTGCTTATTCCCTCACCCTATTGGCTCAAGCTTGAGCAATAGCTTAGATTTTTGAAGTAGACTCCATCTGAACACTAAGATTTGGAGACTCGTTAGCTCCTTGCAAACTCTTGCGTTGTAGGTATATCCGGGCGAGCTCGGCTCGGGAAGTATCGAACTCAAGCACGCCGGAGCTTCTACTGCGTACTGAAGTTCCTACTGCGTACTGAAGTTCCCCCACAACGACGATCAAATCGTCCAAGGGAAGTGAACTCGATTCGAGCATCAAGGGAGGCATCCTATCGCTATCGACGAACCAACGTTAAAAACAAGAAGGGCCTTCCCTTCACTTCTGTTGTAAAAAACGATTCTTGATCTGTAAACAAACAATTCGACAAATACAGACCCGAGAGGAAATTTTTACACCAAAATAGAGGATGGCGACCACAGTGGGAGAAACTGTTTCCTCAACCGAAATGGTGGTGGCGCAGTTCGACGACGTTGCGAAAGGGACGACAGTTGAGTCCCTTGTGATTAAGTTCGATCAAGCTAAGTACGAAGAGTACTTATCTTCCTCTTCCTCCAGCGATAAAGCTTCTCGCCGATGCCGTAGAGTTGTGCATGTGGCCCAGCCCCAAGCGGCCGAGGCAGCCATGCCCAAGAGCTCTACCAGAGCAATAGCAGGGGGTTCTACTTCCCCCAAACCAGCCAAGGCCGAACCAATGGCTGAAGATGCAAGCCAAGCACCTGCCAAGCAGCTCTTGCAACCCCACGTAGAGGGGTTCAAGATCCATCTCGGTGCCGATCATGTCGTCACCATCAGTGCAGAGTCATCCCTCTCTAAGAGAGCTAGACGACAGTGACGACAAGCCCTCGCCCGCCGAGAAGCAATGGCCTCCATATCCTTCGATGGCCTAAATTATTATTCAGGCTCGAGGAAAGACAAATGGCAACTAATAGTTCACAGTTGTGGCGGGCGGCCTAAATCAGGCGAGCCCACCAATACAGGCGGGCTTCGCTCTAGTGGCAAGATCCCCAAAACTAGCGAACTTAGTCTTTTAGACGAGCCTCACTCTAATAGCAAGGTTCCCCACTTGGGCGAACTAAGCAAGATAGGTGAGTCCCCCAAATTAGGCGGGGTTCGTTCTTCAAGCCACTATTCTAGATCCAGCGAGGTGCCTGAGATGGGCAAGCTCCATTCCTCAGGCAGCAACCACTGCACCAGCGTGCCATATCAAACCCGAGCTAGCCAAAGGGCTGAAGTCTGCCTTAATACGAAGCCTCGCTCACAAATACGAGCTCGCCTGACTTCGACACTTGAGCATTTTCGCGTGAGTTCTCTTGAACTCTCTGCACCTAAATGCACAGTGAACCCCTCTGACACTGGGGGTTGTCATCTGCAACCCACAAGAGATCTTAGGGATCATTTAACTCGCAAGCGCGCTATTCAAGAGGCAAACCCTCAGTGCCAGTGTGAGAAGCTTATCCAGGCGGTGCTTACCGATTGTTCGTGTGCGCCAAAGACTTCAGTGTTTGAGAGGCTTTCTCAGCCGCATCAAAGAGCAAGACCTCCCCACCAGAGGCACAATCTCTGGAGTAAACGAGCTACTGAGGGATCTGAGCTGCCAGCTGCCTCTGTCAATAAGGTGGGGAAGGGTAAAGCTAGGTGCTCAGATTCTTTAGATCCAGAGTTTGCACTTGGATCAAAGTATCTCCTGACAGACCCTAAGGGTGTGTTCCAGCGCACACGTCTCCAAACCGGCGCAGCGATCCCATTCGACTATGCCAGGTTAAATTCCATCTGCGACACTAGTTAGGAAGCTGGCTTAGTAGAGGTGACATCTCAGACTTCAAGCTCGGTTTATGGCAAGCACGCGAGAGTGCACATGGCTGAAGGTTCTAATGAGTGGGCTAGGAGGTTAGAAGAGCAACAAGCCGCCATCGACTCCATGAAGGAAGTGATGGAGCAGTTGCTACGAAAGAAAAAAAGAGCTTCGCGAAATACACCAAGGAGTCAGAGGAATCAGGAACGCGGGTCCACCCCTCGGGCGACTGACGAAGAAGATATTCACGGGCCACCTTCTGACTGCTCCTCCAGGTCTTCGGAAAAGGCTTCACAATCCGGCAGTACTCCTCGGGACAAAAAGCTCGACGAGTTTCAGGATCAACTTGATGCTCTGAAGCTTCAGAAGAACATGAACGAGTTGGGAGTGGTCCGCCCATACCCGATCAAATGGGGTACGGTGCCCTACCCAACAAAGTTCAAACATGTGGGGCTAACCCAGTTTGATGGGAAGGGATCCTCCTCACAGCACGTCTACTATTTCTTGTCCCAGACAGGGTTTCTTGCCAAGAATGACCCCATCCTCACGCGACTATTTATTGGTACCTTGAAAGGAGTGGCCATTGAGTGGTTCCGCAAGCTTGCTCCTAGCTCTATCAATTCATGGGCCGATTTGGAGAAATAGTTCTTGGCCCGCTTCTTCGATGATGATACTGAAGTCTCGATGGCAACTTTGCTCACTAAGAAACAAAAGAAAACAGAATCAGTCATGAATTTGTGAAGAGGTTCAGGAATCGGTCACTGCATTGCCGAGACCAGGTCTCTGATGCCACGCTGATCGAGATGTGTCGCAATAACCTTTCAATCAGTATCTTGTCCAAGATTGACGCTGTGGAAACCCGGACGTGGAAGGAACTTGTTCGCCAGGGTGAACAAGTAGAGAACATGATCAAACGTTTGGAAGCTGAAGAGCCTCAACCCAGAAAGGGGGCCACGGAAGCAGCCTTTCCCAAAAACCCTCCTCGCCTCAATGGGAAGGAAACAATGGCTGTGGACTCTAACCCGACCCCCAAGGTGGCACAGCACCAGAAGCCCAAGTCATTCGAGCCACGCCCTCAGAAGCAATACGACTTCAAGGAGGATTGGGTAGTCCCCACCTTTGACACTCTCCTTCAGAGCAAGAGGATCAAAATTCTAGAGATCACTAGACCTGAAGAAGTGGGCAAATCAGACGACCCAAACTACTGTGCATACCACCGGTTCGTTAGCCATCCAACTGCCAAATGTTATATCCTCAAGGACAAACTCCAGGCTCTATTCGACACGACGGTTTTGAAAAGGGAGAAGGTCCAGAAGAAGGTAACCACAAACATGGTCAACTTGAAATTCGGAACAAATCTACCCGAAGTCCACACACCTGCGGGCGTTGTGCCTATCCCTAAGGTAGAACTGAGGATCATTAACACCGATCCCCACAACCAGCGGGAAAATAGCTTAGTACCGCAGACTTTACCGTCAGGACAGGTCATGTGGGTTCACCCCGATCTCCTCAGAGATGAACAGTGGACTTCCAAGCTAACATAGGTCGATAAATAGAGTGGTACACCTTGCAATGTCGTCTCCGCAATCCTGGACGGAGACGAGCTGGGGGTAGCAACCCTCATTGACTCCAATGAAGAAGCAGCGGTGCTTGTCACAAGGGCGGGGAGGGACTTCGCTAAGAATTATCCTTCGACAACAGAAAACCCGGCCAGGCCCCCGATAGGATCTTCGCCAGCACCCCGGGAAGGTGCTGACGGATCGAGCTCAAGCAATCCACCTTTTTCGGTTCGACGGACTTGCACAACTAGCTAATATCCCGGCCAGGATCACCTTGTATGAGCTCCTGCGTCTATCAAAGACCTCCCGGGAGGCCTTACGAGAGGCTCTGGCTGACTCAGAAG
>JBAKGM010019488.1:0-10494 GCA_037177215.1 Asparagus racemosus | reverse complement strand
TATTAATTATATATATATTTTGTATATATTTTTTATACTTTATATATATAATTATAGTATGATATGGTCATTAATATATACTTATATATACTTACATATAATATATAACTATATACTAATATGTAAGTATATACTAATACATACCTATATAAATATAATAAGATTAATCTAATTTTTTAACAATTTTTAGCAAAAAAATCAAATAAAAAATACAAAAAAAATCCGGGCCTGCTTGGGCACCCCGGGTCAGGGTCCGGGCTAGGTATTTTGCCCGCCCGGGCCCGGAAATCCAGGTCGGGCATGTTCGTTTGGACAGCCCTAGGTAAAGGCTCCATGATCCGAGTCCTTCTATTGCCAGTTTGCCAACCCCCAACTTGGGGAATTAAATATGGTAGGCACATTGAAAAAAAGACAGATTTAATCTCTTTGATGCTATTTGGCGAGAGGTTAACAGAAAAGGACTAAGGGAAATGACTAACTTACTTCATACTTTACAATAGGTTGAAAATAGTTTCATTCCATTTGGATTTTATAGTCAACGTAAATGGTTAAGTTTTTTGTGTTTGGCAATAAAGAAGGGTTAAAGAGTTTAATTATCACAAATATCCTAGAGTATATATTTATTAAAAGTTTTATTTCTTATTTCCAGAAAGAGTAACTCTTAACTCTCCTCTTTAGTTGGATTTGTTAACCCCTTTAAATGAGGGGTTAACTAACCTCAACCCTTGTAAAGAGCTTTTTGACCAAATTAGACCGTTGGGATAGTTAAGAAGGGTTCCCTTAATTTCTTGCAAACAGGGCCTTCATGTTTTGTAGAGAGACATAAAATCTATTACCAGTTTGCCACCACGTGGGAATTAAATATGGTAGGCACGTCAAAAAAAAGACAGTTTTAATCTCTTTTTTATGTTTTAAAAGTGACATCTTATCCTCCACACTTTTATCTTTCCGTCAAGTAATTATCAATTTTCAATATAATGATCAAAGATATGGTTATATAGACAAAAAGATAGTTGTCATGTTCTAACTGTAGCATCCAAATTAATCTCAAAAAATTGAAATGGAGACCCAGACTGTCACTATTAATATCTTTAGTTCCCATTCGGCAAGAGGTTAAGAGAAAAGTTAAAAGGATTTAACCCCTTCTTAACCCTCCAAACCGATGAATTTAGTCAAAGGGTTAATGAAATCTTTACAGATGTTTAAAATAAGTTAACTCACATTTAGAGGGATTAATAAATACGCCTGAGGAGGCGAGTTAAGATTTATTCGCTTCGAAGGTAAAAGAAATGAAACTTTAAAAACGAATAATATAATAACTAAATAAGGATATTTACAACGACTAACTCCTTAATTCTACGTTATTTGTTAAACAGAAAAACTTAACTTTTTATTTGACTATCAAATCAAAATAGAATTAAATTAATTTTAACCCATCATTAGTTAACTAAGTTAACCCTTCTCCCCGACCCTCATCTCATAACCCCTCGCCAAATGCTACATAGCACCTTATAAAGGGTTTGGAGGTCCTCCTGAGGCCGATAAGCTCCGTTACGATAAACAGGAAGAAAACAATTTGATCACCTGCAGCATTGATAAATACGGCCTCAGTTCTACAAATTGTGTAGTGTGTAAAAATCCAAAACCCATATCCAACATGTATACTATTTTTAAGGTATTGCATTCTACTTTTCTTGAATGCATTTTTTTGGGTTAATCGAGGATAGCCCCCTATGCTATCGCTGAATTGCGGAATGACACCTTATAGTTCTCTTGTTGCAGACAGATCCCTAGTGAAATTTTTTGACTCGTTCACCCTCAAAACAGAGAGAATTATTATTATTTTTATTTGGACAAATAGACAAACTTTTTAAACTTAAGTTATTTTATTTATATCTATAAATCCAAACAACTTTGCGCATTTATCTTTAAATCTAATCTCCTAAATACACTACATAACTATGTGTTCCCCTCTAAAAAAATATTTAAAAGTTAAAAATATTTTCTTGTTATACTTTGATTTTTGTTGCTATACTTATATCTTTTCTTGCTATACTTTCAATATGTTAATGCTATACTTATTCCTTTCATGTTATATTTTGATTCTTTTCCATTTTTACTTTCTTTTTTTTTTTTTTTTTTTTTGCTACACGTACAATGAAAATCTTGAAACTAAAATCATCCCCCAAAAATCTTTTGAAATTTGCAAAAAACACCATGAAGGTTTTAAAAATTATAAAAGACACCCTAAAAATTAAAAAATTAGAAAATACATCCTAAAAATTTCAAATCTACAACTAGTACACAGAAAATATTACGAACATCTCCCTAAAAAGTTTTTAAGTTAGAGAAAATATCCTAAAAGTTTTACCAATTGCAAAAAAACACCCTAAAAGATCAAAACTTACAAATATTTACGAAAAACCTTGTTTTTAAGTTTTGATCTCTTCAGGGTAATAAATTTTAAACTTTTGAGGATTTTTTTATAATTTTCAAACTTTCAAAGTGTTTTCTACAAATTCTATTTTTCAGAGGTTGTTTGTAATTCCTAAAATTTAAGCGTTCTATTTGTAGGCTTGAAATTTTTAGAGTGTTTTTTAATTTTGAAATTTCAAGAATGTTTTGGCAATTCAAACCTTTCAGGGTATTTTACAAATTACAAATTACAATAATTTTTAGAGTGTTCTTTAAGCGTTTTATTTTTAAATGGGTTTTTTTTGTCGGGGTTGGGGGGAGGGGGTGGGGGAACGACTACATAGTTATCTAGTATTTTTGGGAGATCAGGTTTAAAGATAAATACACAAAATTGATTGGGTTTATAGATACAAATAAAACTACTTGGGTTTAAAAATAAATCAAGGTAAAGTTTTAGGTTTAAAGCAAAAACCCAGAATTTAATTAATTAAATCCAAGGCAAATTACACCAAACCTCTTAATTACAGTAAACCTTCAAGAACTTTTAGTGCCATGTAGTAAAGCCCCAATAACCTTCAAATTGCATTAAACCCCCAAAAGCTATTGTGAAAAATCCTTAAAACCCCCAATATCTTTTGGGTAAATTACACAAAACCCCCAATATATTTTAAAATGCATTTTTGTGTTATTTTTTTGCTCAAATTTATGGGGGTTATCTGAAAATTGTGGAAACTTATTGGAGGTTTTATGCAATTTCAAATTTTATTGGGGGTTTATCGCTATTATAAATTTCTTTGGGGATTTATACAAAAAATTAGAAGTTCTTGGGGGTTATTGTGATTACAAAATTTTTGTGGATTTACTGCAAAACGTTAAAAGTTCTTCGAGTTTAGTGTAATTTGAATACCATTTTGAGATTTCTGTAGTTATTTTAGGTGTAATTGAAATTTGAATACCATTGTTAGTTTTTAGTTTTTTGTAGTGTTTTTCTAAAAACATCAAGCCATATTCTGGTTTATTAATTATTTTAGTTTGTAAAATTTATAGTAAATGTATATATTATGTTAGAGTTATGATTAAGGTCATAGCAAAACTTATTGACTATTAGAGTACAGGTTAGAATTTTAGTTAGTAATCATTGTTATAACCCTAATCCTAATCTTTATCCTAATCTTTTCTTTTAGATATTAGTCCCGTTAGTCCCTCAAATCTTCATATTTTGATATTGGTCCCTCAAATACCATGAATATGTTAATATTGATCCCTCTGTAGATATCTCCGATCAAAATGGTGATTTGTGATTAGGTTAATTAGGACTAAATCTAGACGGCTAATTACTGAAATACCTCCCAACTATTGAATAAGACTACCTATCCGCCAACTCCAGAAGAAACTTTTATCGTGGAGTGAAGAAGAAGGACCCACACTAGATTTGGGTTAATTGATGTAGGAAATCCAAAATCATGGTTGGGTTTAGACTAACAATGAATGAGTAATTACCTTATCATCCTCCCCCACTCTCTCTCTCTCTCTCTCTCTCTCTCTCTCTCTCTCTCTCTCTCACCTCTTCCATATCCTCCACCACCATCCTCACCTCCGCCGTGATTCTCACATCTTCCTCCATCACCGCCACAACCACCTCCACCTCCGCCTATATCTTCACCTCCTCCATTTCCATCATCACCATCTCTACCTCCACCATCCCAACCACCACCGGTATTATGAAAATATTGGGTCATGCCCAGTGGAGGAGGGAGAGGATAGAGAGGGGACAATAGTGGCGGTCGAGGGTAGAGAAGAGGGAGAGGAGATTGAAGGGAAGGTAGGAGAGGGGTATTACTGTCAATACAAGGAAAAAGTTATTTTAAAAAAAAGAAATATCCCCTTTCAGTTTTAACACCAACTAACTGAAGGGAGTAGTATCAACATTTTAAGGCACTTTGAGGGACTAATATCAAAATATGAAGATTTGAGCGACTGATACATGTGATTTAAGGGACTAATATCTAAAAAACCTTTTCTTTTTTTCCTTTCTTTATGAAACCCTTATCCTACTCTTAATCCTAACCCAAATCGTAACCCTAACTATAATGCTAAATGGCATCCAACAAGAATTTCAAATCAGTGGAAAATAATAATGTTAAGTTGGGACATATAGTAGGGCCATGAAATTATAAAAGTTGATCATAGAGTTACCCCTATAGATACACATACTTTTATACTACCCATATAGTTATATCATATCGCAGTGTAGTAGAATGCAATTAAATAAATCATTACAATTTCTACCCACAAACACGAGGCACGTCGCTTTGGTTATATATTTTCCTGTCTGGGTCCAGATGTAAATTTTTTAACTATTGGATTATTCATAAACTATCTTTAATCCTTGATTATTTGGTTCTCTTTAATCGTGGTTTTGTTTAATATTCTAGTTTGTGGAGAAAGGGGCGGAGAATGAATCGGTCATGTTGGCGGTTTTGGTTTTTTAGTTGGCGATATGTCAGGAATTTTTTTAAATGATGGAAAAAAAAAATCTTTTCCTAAACTGTAGTGATGGATGAATAACTATAATTTATCCTTAGAAAAAGAAGATTTTAACGCGGTTCATCGTATGATAATAACTACATTTAAATTTGGGTAGCTCTTAAAGTTGGTTGGCTACATTGATGGTTCCTTTATTTTTATGACAGGTTTGCTGCAAATTGAAATAGTATGCCAACTCCTAACTCTCACTCTCCCTTTAAAAGGGTCACATGACAAGTACTTTTTAAATGAGAGTAGAAGTGGCAATGGAAGTCAGATTTAAATACGATTTTCATTTTCTAAAATTTAAATCTACAAAACTATACATTTGCATGCTCAAATCCAAATATGAATGCTACTGGTTAAAAGCCTCTCTGAAATTTAAAAAACAGAGAAAACAATATTAAGAAACTTTACTGTCATGACTAACACCGTTAACTTTAATAGGGTCATGTGCTTCTCATGTGATAAAAGATGGTCAGATTTATCTATGAACCAAAACAAAATTTACTCAACATCATTTTATCAAGAGATGGGGATTTCTTTTTTTTTAATTTATTTTTGTCATTTTGATTAACAATTTAATTCTGACTGTGGGAAAAAAATATATGAGAGTTTGTGAAATTCTTCAAAGTTTTGGGGGTTCTCTAATTTTTTAAAGTTTAAGAAAGTTTTGTACAACTCACCCCAAAGTTCAGGGGGTATGTGAAATTTACCCTTAAGTTTAGAGGACTCCGGAGTATTGGTGGGGCAAGTATCTTGATCCGAGCCCACGTGAGGAATTAAATTATGGTAGGCACGTGAGTGGCCTGTTATATTATTGAATAATGGTAGGCACGTGGGTGGCCTGTTGTATTACTGGGTTGTTTAGGAGCTAATAGGCCCCTAAACTTCACACACAACTTTTGTATGAAGCCCTTAAACTCTTATTTTAATCTAATAAGCCCCAAAGCTTTACTTGACTTCCCTATAAGCCCTTGAATTATTATTTCACCTATTTAGCCCTTAGAGCTTTTACTTTCAATCTATTTAGCCTCTGAAGTTTTAAATTTCATGCTATCTAGCTCTGCTGGTGGTTTTAAAACTCAAACACCACGCAAATACATGTTTTAGCTTAGATATAATTGGAATATCATAAAAAGAATGACATGGAAAAAGCCTTACAATTTGAGCTTTGATATCTGCTATTTGTTCAAAGTTACTACCCAGTATGCAAGTTTTGGGGTGTACATAAAAAAAAAATCAAAGCATTGTGATGTAAATATAATCAAGATACAATAATGTAGTAAAAAGTTTTGATTGAAATAGAAGCAACATGCACAATTGAATTGTATTTGGGTTTTTTTTAAAGTCAAACATTGAGGAGGAATTATTAATTTTTTTCCCTTTAACTAATTTAAGCATCTGTTTAGTTATATGAAATTATATCATTCTACAAATGGTAGGCATGACAATATTCACTTCCCTAAAAAACAATTCAATAAGACCATTATACCCTTTTATAGTTATGTTGAACCATAAGGGCTAAATAGAATGAAAGTACAAAGTTTAGGAGCTAAATAGAATGAAAAGAGAAACTTTAGGGGCTTTATAGACTGAAACAAGCATTTGAGGGCTTCATAAGAAAGCTGGGCAAAGTTTAGGGGCTTAATAGATTAAAATAATAGGCCTTTATAGAGAAGTTGAAAGTTTAGGGGCTACTTAGACTTTGAGCTCGGTTATTTAGCATTAGCCCCCCAAATCTTCAATAATTTCATATTAGTTCCTCAAATCTCAATAATTGCTCATTAGTCCCTATAATCTTAAGGGGGCTTGCAATTTGGTCCCTCAATGTCTAAAATAACCCTTAGTCAGCGTTTGGAATATATACATAGTGTTTTTACCAAAAACAAAATACCATGCATTTGGAAAAATGGTGTCTTTTGAGCTAAAACATTCTCAATCCAAAAACACAACACATATTTCAAAACACATTTTAGGTGTTTTAAGTTTGATATTTTGGTTTTGAATTTGAGTGGTTGTTAATATAATATCTAACATAATATATTATATATATTATATATAACTAATATAATATTACACTTATTTCAAAATACCTTTTAGATTGTTAATATAATATCTAACATAATATATCATATATAACTAATATAATTTATTATCAACATGCTACATATTATATTACGTTATAGTTAAACTAATATATTAGTAATATTTAGCAAATAAAATAATTATATTAACAGTTAAAATATCTTATATAATCATAATATAATACTGTATTAAATACAAATATTCAAATGTTGATAATGTATTATATAATAATATATAATAAATAATAATAAAATATAAGTATATTAATAAAAATAATATATAATAAATTACCAATAAGAAATAATAATATAATAATGATATAATAATATAGAATAAAATAAATATTCCTATATAATTATTATATTATGATTAATGTTTTAATAAATAATATATTTAATAATCTAATTATAGAATAATAATAATATATTATATGCCATATATTATATAAAATATTAATATAATACATTATTAGTAAAATAATTTATTATAATAAAATAATATGTTGGAAACAAATGTTAATGTAACAATAATATATTCAAAATATAATAATATTTTAGATCATATAAATTATTAATAAAGTATTAAAGTATTATTACTAAACTCTAACGTATTAAAACTGTATAATGTATTAATAAACTATTAATGATATACTAATTTATTAATAATATACTAGTAGTAAAATTATATTATATTGGTAATAGTATAATATTATACTAATACTAAATAATATTACTTTAGTAATATTATATAACAATAACAAGTTGATATACCAAAATAATTAAATATTATTATTTCAAAATAATATATAGAAATTATAATATAATATAGTATAATATATTAAAGTAAAATATAATATATTAATATTATAATACATTATTGTAAAATATAATATTTAATATTAATAACAATAGAATCATGTAAACTAAATATTTTAATGTTTTAATTATAATACATTCTATTATAATTAATAATTAAATTTTAATAATATATTTAATACTAATATTATAAAGGGTTAGACTAGTGACAGAAAACGCTCAACATGAATATTTTAAAACACAACACTTCGGGAAAAATACACAATACCGTATTAGAAAAACACAACAAGATCATGGTATTCAAACGGGTCTTTCGTTAATGAAGGCCGGCTTTGGGCTTCGGCTGAAGTCCCCTGTGGCTCTAAGCTGCAAGAGATGAAATAAAAAGAAAAGAAACAAGTCTTCATTCCTTACTTTTTTTATTCTGCTTATTTTATTTTATTTTCGTTTTTACTATAGGGTGGGGTTCAGTGAAAAACAATTTGTGTTCTTTAATATGTCCCTATTTATTAGTTGTTATCAGTATTAGAATTTGCACCTCTGTATTATGTTTTCAAAAGAATGAATGTATTTTGTTGGTAAACTTAAGACCTACCCATACTTATGTTTGCTCATCCTAAGCCAGAGATTTTTTTTTAAAAAGACCCTTTTAGAAAAATAATTAGCAAAAACGATCCTTTTGCTAAAAATTAGCAAAATTGACCTCTTTTTGGCCACGTCATTAAGGCTGGCCAAAAAGAGGTCAATTTTGTTAAGATAAATTGATGTTTAAAACACACGGGTCTAATAGTCTTGTGTGTTTAGCTATCGCTAATTAGACTTTAATCTATCCTAGAAAATACATTGGACAAGCAGTCCCTTGTATTCTCTGAACAGTCACAAAACACACATGACTAGTCCCGTGTATTCAGCATATTGTTCTGAACATGCACGAAACATGCGCGCATATGCTCCAACTTATCTCCTATGTATATACATTATCTCCTGTGCATAAAAAAATTCAAATTCACCTGATAGAAATATCCAAACATTATAATCTCCATATCACTTATTTTCATAAAATCATGTAGATAACTTAATACACATCTAATCAATCCAAGACATCACAATAAAACACAATAGTAACATCCATGATAACACAATTATATCCATACACCAAAATATTGCAACAAAACCAAATATATCAAGTGTATTTATTTATAAATAACTTATATCGATATCTTAAATAGAGTCCATACCGAAAATCCATAAATCGATCACATACAACGTAGAAGTCCGCCCCTTCCCCTTTGTCTCTCTCTTTGTACCTGCTCAGATTGTTGTCGTCCTCCATGGACTTCAGCTTACACGAGCTCGCTGTCCGGTTGCATGTGTGGTTGTGACAGTCTAGCCTCATCGTCATTCCTACAAGATCTATCCCGTCTTCATCGATTTGGTCATCGTGCATATAAGAGATCCTCCTGCACCATTACCTTGCGACCATCATAAAGATCCTCATGAGCTCGATTCAAAGCTCTACGAAGCCTCCACACTATCCGTTGATACAAATATGCATCTACTGCTAGATCTATTCCCGAGACAGAAAGTGGTAGACCCTCATATGCAATGCCCTCAATATCATTAATAGCATCTATCTGCAATTAAGTTAAAAAGTTACATATATAAGCAACTTGTAGTAACACGAAATAAGTGGACTTAATAGTAAATAAATTACTAGTTCTCTTTCATCTACACCCCTGGGCACATATCTCCGTTGTAGGGCATGTTGTTAGTGTTCATCGAGTGGAGCTGTGGTCTGATTTATTATCAATCTTTTAGTAATCCCTCAATACCACTTGATGTAATTTAATTCCTAAAGAGGAAGATCAATTGGCTCCATGATACTCAAATGCCGATCATTCCATATGTGTATGTACTAATGATGCACATTTGCCAAGTTTATCTGATGTCTGCCTTTTTTGGCCTTTCTCTCTATTCTTTCAAGTTCTTCTAGAACATGTTATACCAAAGCAAACTATATAAGCACGCAATCCGGTACATACATCTCCACAATCTCAAAGTATATGAAAGAACTCTTGCTCTCCATATAACTTAGCTCTCCATACAAATTGGTGGTAGACAAGCTAGGTAATCACCACATTGCTGCCACTCGAACTAAAAAATATTTCACATATTATTATCTCATTGAAAATGGGTGGTAGATTAAATTTTCTTAAAGTAAAATTCGATACCTGATAAATCTTCATGTGATCAAGCTGTTTGTATAAAAGTCTAACTGTCATGCCGGGATCTCATCATAGTATTTTTAGATATTTCATCTGCATGAATGATCAAAGTTTAGCATCTAATACCGAACTATACTTTTTGAAGAACATGCACAGAAACATGCACGGACAATTTTTGGGTAGAGTAGTCGACTACAGGGCTTGAGTAGTCGACTACACTGCGGTCGACAGAAAGACAGTTTTCTAGCTTGGAACTTAGTAGTCAACTACTCTGAAGCAGTAGTCGACTACACTGCAGTTGACAGAAAGCGGCGCTCAGGTTTGGACCTTAGTAGTCGACTACTCTAAAGTAGTAGTCGACTACTCTGGGCAAATTCATAATACGGGTCTATTTTAGTTTTGGTTTTAAACCCAGTTCGTTTCGA
>JBAKGM010019487.1:0-10496 GCA_037177215.1 Asparagus racemosus | reverse complement strand
TTTTTTTCTGTTGCTGTCCTTGCAGTTATCGCAGTTACCATCAAAGCTTTGTACATCTATTTTTTAGGACAGTTTAATGATTAATTTTATATACTCTTATCTATATTTCAAGATCAAATTCTTCAATTTACCTTTTTCTCTAAATCCTTTGTTCTTTGAAATGATGTACATCTTATTTCTGATAATTGTGTGCGTTGCACTGAGAGGAATAAAGTTGAGTCTAGATTCATTGTGAAATGTTTGTCTCTCTCATGGGCCTGTATTTGTGTTGCGAAGGTGAATCGAGTTGGTCTTCTGGAATTTTGGAAAGCATAGTTCATTATCTGTAATATGTCATATTTCTTCATTGTGGGATGCAACTTGTGACATATCAATTTATTATTTGCATAATCTGGTTTGAACTAATAGTGCTTTCCATGAGGTTGATTGGTTATGTGTTGAGTGTCTCCACATGTCTTTTAATCCCTAGAGAGGATCGTTTGTTTGGTTGATCCCTAGAGAGGATCGTTGATTTGGTTGATCCCTAGAGAGAATCGTTCGTTTTGTTGATCCGTGAAGAGGATAGTTTGTTTGGTTGATCTGTGAAGAGGATCGTTTGTTTGGTTAATCCATGAAGAGAATTGTTTGTTTAGTTGATCTGTGAAGAGGATCGTTGTTTGGTGGATCCCTAAAGAGGATCGTTTGCTTGGTGGATCCTTGGTGAGGATCGTTTGTTTAGTAGTTCCTTGGTCAATATGTGAAGAAGATCGAGGTATCACATTTGGTGATTTTGGTTGGGTTGTTCGTGGTGGAAGACATTCAAGTAGAAAACTAGAAGATGAAAACAACTACGATGAGAAAGGTTGCACAGAAGATTTCAGTGTTTTAAGTCGTGTCACAAATTGGAGTGAGTACATCTCGTTTGTAACAAGTCGGACATATATGATATACATGTTCTAGCTTGGGGGGAGTGTTAAGAAACATATTATGGAGATCTATAATGTTATAGTTATATTAGGAATAATATATTAGGAGTATAAATTAGAGATTTGATGATTTAGATATATTAGGAATATAACTAAGAGAATAATTGTGATTAGATAATTGTGTTTAGTCTCACATTGACTACACAATAAACTTTTATTGTATCACTCTATAAAGGAAAGTAGTTGTAGCTTTTGAAATATGAATGAGAATCTATAATATTTTATTATTTAACACATAATTTTTTTATCACTAGCCTCTTGCTTTTCAAAAGGAGAAGAGTTTCAAGGACACTGGCTTTTTCAGTGGAAGGGAATTTGTTGGGGCCGAGAAAGACCTGGGATTGAGATTTGATGGCTGAGTCGAGGTCTTGAAGGGCTCCATTGAGTTGGTCTGAGAGAACTTTGGAGGGCAATGACAGTAGTTTTTAATGCCGATGGCAAGCTGGTTTAGGACTTTGTAGACTTCCGCAACGAGTTGGATGCATGGATCTTTGAATTGAGACTGAAAATATTGTGGAACATAAGAGAAAATATACAGGTTTGTAGATTTGATCGTTCAGATAAGATCGGCATAATCGTACCAAGGGGACATATGTCAAGTGCCAAATACATGTGAGGATAATGTGAAAATTACAAAGGAACTAATACATTATGTTTTCTGTTATCTTCTTTACTGCAAATGCTAGATAGCAAGAAGCACGCATCAAGGTATTAACTTTGCTTTATAGCATAGAAATTGCACAAAGATAGTGTTAAGTTGGCACATTTAAATTTCCAGAGGTCAGCATTTGTGCCTGCATGAGCATTTGTTTGTTTGAAACCTGTTGAAAGTTATATTTTATCGGTTTCTTAAATTTGTGCATGCGAACCAGTCTTTATTTCCTGATGTAAGAGAATTTACCTTCTGGGTAGAATTATAAACATGCTGGTATATCTTTATATCTGTTCATGTAGACATTAGTTTTCATTGTAGCATATAATCTCTCTTAAAATACAAAACAAAAGGCACACTGGAATTCATCAGGCAAGCAAACCATGTGAAAAAAATAGTAGATGATACTGGATTCATTTTCATTGATGGATTATATTACGCGTTTCAGGTTTTAGTCTGTATTTTCATATGTAGACCGTCATTAAAATAATGACAGAAACTGACCTTAATTAAAATAATGACAGAAACTAGTTGCAAACTTTGTTTAATTGCAAACATATGTGGATGTCCTACTCTAATATTAGACTATATTCTTTTCATTTTTTTTGAAAATTCTTTAGCGCTAGATACTAAACTTTGGTCGGTTGCAATTACAGTGATTGCAACTCTTGTTGGCACACAACCCAGACATTTTGATATCTAATTGTTTTCCCACAAATAATAAATGCCATATTAATCAGTTTCATCCCAGAATTGTCTTTCCTTCTACATAAGCAGCTAAGTACTACCAAATTCTGAAATGGTACATGAGGAGAGGAACTTTACTATCCTTGACATTCTTTGGATATTTGAGAAGAGAGAATGAATGCTGAGTCATTAAATGAATCTGGACTAATCATTGTTACTGCAAAATTACCAATGATTAAATTCTGAATTAACCATATTTCTTAGTACATTGTATACAATCAATAGAAAATGAAACCAATCAACCGTATCCTGGCAATGATCTGGAATTTGATAAGAGAGAATGAATTAGGATCAACCATAATTTGGATACGATTACCAGAGAAAGAACCTAGATTATATTTCTATTCATAGAGATTTGGGTTTATGCTCTTGATTATTTCTTTGCATGGATCTCTCCTATATATAACAGATCGTAGTTTTGAAGGAAGCACATCCATTTCTAGTTTGTAGAAGTCATGTAGCCTCATCGTTAGAACATAAGGGCTCCACAATCACCTCTCTATTCTCTTTTTTGTATTGAACCATTTATTTCTTTGGTTCCTTTGAATGTCTTAACTCCCTAGGTGCTCTCGCCTCTCATGCAATGAGGTTATTTTTCATTTATGCCTTTTTTCAAATACATGTGTTTTCTTTCAATAGGTTAGAGTATTTCTTTGCTTTCTATTCATTGTTCGTTTTGATGGGTGGGATGGGATCAAATCATTTAAGTGAAAATTATTTAAAAATGGATGTTTCATGTTCTCTTTTTGAGATCGTGGAACATCCATCTTGACATTTTGTGTCATCCTCAACAGAATGTCTTGCTTTATGAGATAAATATGGGAGTGATAGGTGTCTCTTATTTTGATGAAGAGTTAGAATTCCAAAATTTTATTTTACTTTTTCTCTTAAGGAGAATGAATAGTAAGTTAACAACAGGGAAATAACTCACAACAAATTTCTTCTGGGGAGGAGGAAGAGATCCAGAGTAATCAAAATTGGATTCCTAACATTTGGTAAGTGTCTCCACTTTTTTGTTAGCGTTTGTTGTTTTTTGTAGTGTTGATCTTCATTAATGTTATGTGCTTTTTCATTTGCAGAATATGTGTTCAGGTTACAATTAGCATCGAAAACTGTAGAAACAATAACAATCAAGGCAGTGATCATCAAATACTGGTCGAGCTCTGAAAATAAAGTTATGTAAATGAAGGATAAACAAAGAATGATTCTGTTGCCTTTTTTTTCTGTTGTTGCCCTTGGAGTTATCGCAGTTACCATCAAAACTTTGTACGTCTATTTTATAGGATAGTTTAATGATTAATTTTACGCACTCTTATCTATAATTCATGATCAAATTCTACAATTTACCTTTTTCTCCAAATCCTTTGTTCTTTGAAATGTTGTACGTCTTGGCTCTGATAATTGTGTGCAATACATTGAGAGGAATAAAGTTGAGTCTAGACTCATTGCGAAATGGTCGTCTCTCTCATGGGCATGTATTTGTATTGTGAAGGTGAATCGAGTTGGTCTTCTGGAATTTTGGAAAGCATAGTTCGTTATCTGTATTATGTTATATTTCTTCGATGAGGGATGCAACTTGTGACAAATCAACTTATTGTTTTGTTAATCTGGTTTGAACTAATACCGCTTTCCATGAGTTTAATTGGTCATGTGTTGAGTGTCTCCACATGTCTTTTAATGACATAAGACCTTCTGATTGTGGACCTATAAAGAGAAAGTTTGGAAGTTATTATTCTATTAAGAACCAAAATTTTTTTTTGTCATCATTGCACAAATAATGTTAATGATTCAGTCTTACTGTTACATAAAGATTTGAGTGCAGTCTAAATTTGAGAGTGCTAAGTAGATTTTCTGAAACAGTGGCTATCAACAAAAGACTTCTTTCTTGACTGTTGCATATCTTAAATTCAAAACAGGGTGTTTCGAGCGTGCAAGAAACAGAAACAAAGACTCTTCTCTTGATTGCTATGTCGATGATTTGAACCGTTTCTCAATACTGCAAAAAAAAAAAGTTAATTTTATGATTATTCTCTAACAATAATCTTTAAAAGAGACCAAAATTTTGAACAAAAGAAATTTAAGCAATTCTTCCTTACTCTGCAGCTTGAGGAACAACACGACCTGGACATTTTGCACTATTTTTCTTGTCTCAATGTTTCCTGCTCTCTTTCTTTGAATACTTCTTAAACTTTGCAGCTTTTCCCAAAACTTCAACTTCCTCGAACACAAGATCTAGCCTCGCTACCATCTATGAGCAACGAAGCAAAGGCTGCGAGTGGAAGAGCATAAGAGAACTCAAGGTTGCGTATCACAATCACACTCAGTTGTGGTCCCACTACAATCTGGTCAGCTGGATCTTTTGGTCTATTTTCTTGTTTTCTAATTTTTTTGATTATCTAGCCTCTTGCTTTTCAAATGGAGAAGTGTTTCGAGGACACTAGCTTTTTCAGTGGAAGGGAATTTGTTGGGGTCGATAAAGACCAAGGGTTGAGATTTGATGGCTGAGTCAAGATCTTGAAGGGCTCCTTGGAGTTGGTCGGACAGAACATTTCAAGGGTAATGGCAGTTGTTTTTAATGCCGATGGAAAACTGGTTTAGGACTTTAAAGACTTCTGCAGCGAGTTGGATGCATGGATCTTTGAATTGAGACTGAAAAGATTGTGGAGCATAATTGTACCAAGAGAACTTATCTCAAGTGCCAAATACATGTGAGGATTATATGAAATAATAAGTAACTTATACATTTTGTTTTATGTTATCTTCTTTACTGCAAATGCTAGATAGCAAGAAGCACGCATCAAGATATTAACTTTTTGATAGCATAAAAATTGCACAAAGATAGTGTCAAGTTGGCACTTTTAATTTTCCAGAGGTCAGCATTTATGCATGCATGAACATTTGTTTGTTTGAAACCTGTTGAAGTTACATTTTATCAGTTTCTTAAATTTGTGCATGCGAACCAGTCTTTATTTCCTGATGTAAGAGAATTTAACTTCTGGGTAGAATTATAAACATGTTAGTATATCTTTATATCTGTTCATGTAGACATCAGTTTTCATTATAGCAAATAATCATTCTTAGAGTACAAAACAAAAGGCACACTGGAATTCATCAGGCAAGCAAACCATGTGAAAAAAAATCAGCAGATGCCATGCTAAGGTTAATAAACATACTGGATTCACTTTCATGGATGGATTATATTACCTGTACCAGGTTTTAGTCTGTATTTTCATATGTAGACCTTCATTAAAATAATGACAGAAACTAGTTGCAAACTTTGTTTTATTGCAAGCATATGTGGATGTTCGACTCTAATATTAGACTATATTCTTTTCTTTTCTTTTTTTTTGAAAATTCTTTAGCGCTAGATACTAAACTCTGGTCGGTTGCAATTACAGTGATTCCAACTCTTGTTGCTATACAACCCAGACATTTTGATATCTACTTGTTTTCCTACAAATTATAAATGCAATATTAATCAGTTTCATCCCAAATTTGTCTTTCCTTCTACATAAGCCGCTAAGTACTACCAAATTCTGAAATGGTACATGAGGAGAAGAACTTTACTATCCTTGACATGATTTGGATGTTTGAGAAGAGAGAATGAATGCTGAATCATTAAATGAATCTGGACTAATCATTGTTATTGCAAAATTACTCATGATTAGATTCTAAATTAACCATATTTATTAGTACATTGTATACAATCAATAGAAAAGGAAAGCAATCAGCCTTATCCTGGCAATGATAAGAAAATTGATAAGAGAGAATGAATGAGGATCAACCATAATTTGGATACGCTTACCAGAGAATGAATGATATGGTTATATTTCTATTCATAGAGATTTGGGTTTATGCACTCAATTATTTCTATGCATGGATCTCTCCTATATGTAACAGGTCATAGTTTTGAAGGAAGCGCATCCATTTCCAGTTTGTAGAAGTCATGTAGTCTCATCAATAGAATTTAAGGGCTCCACGATCACCTCTCTATTCTCTATTTTGTAACCATGGATTTCTTTGTTTCCTTTGAATGTCTGAACTCCCTCGGCTCTCTCGCCTCTCATGCAATGAGGTTATTTTTCATTTATACCTTTTTTCAAATATATGTGTTTTCTTTCAATAGGTTAGAGTATATCTTTGCTTTCTATTCATTGTTCATTTTGATGGGTGGGATGGGATCAAATAATTTAACCAAACTTTCTTCAAAGATAGATGTCCAATGATCTCTTTTTGAGATCGTGGAACATCCATCTTGACATTCTGTGTCATCCTCAGCAGAATGTCTAGCCTTAGGAGATAAATATGGGAGTCATAGGTGTCTCTTATTTGAATGAAGAGTTAGAATTTCTAAATTTTCTTTTACTTTTTCTCTTAAGGAGAATGATTAGTAAGTTAACAACAGGGAAATAATTCACAGCAAATTTCTCCCAATTGGGATGAGGAAGAGATCCAGAGTAATCAAAATTGGATTCCTAACAATTGGTAAGTGCCTTCACTTTTTTGTTAGTGCTATGTTGTTTCTTTGCATTGTTGGTCTTTATTAATGTTATGTGCTTTGTCATTTGCAGCATATGTGTTCAGGTTACGATATTGCATCGAAAACTGCAGAACCAATAACAATAAAGCTAGTGATCGTCAAATACTAGTCGAGCTCCCAAAAGGAAGTTACGTAAATGAAGGATAAACAAGGAATGCTTATGTTGCCTTTTTTCTGTTGTTGTCCTTGTAGTTATCGCAGTTACCATTAAAGCTTTGCACATCTATTTTTTCGGACAGTTTAATGATTAATTTTACATACTCTTATCTATATTTCACTGTGAAATTTCCGTCTCTCACAAGAGCTGCATTTTTGTTGTGAAGGTGAATTGAGTTGGTCTTCTAGAATTTTGGAAAGCATGGTTCATTATCTGTAATATGTTATATTTCTTCGACGAGGGATTCAACTTGTGACAAATCAACTTCTTGTTTTCTTAATCTGGTTTGAACTAATACTGCGTTCCATGAGTTTGATTGGTTAAGTGTTGAGTGTCTCTACATGTCTTTTAATGACATAAGAACTTCTGATTGTGGACCTGTAAAGAGAGTTTGGAAATTTTTATTCCATTATGAACCTAAAAGAAATTTGTCCTGATTGCACAGATAATATTAATGATTCAGCTCTACTGTTTGAATTGTTCAGTTTGTTCATTGTTAAAGGACCCGAGCGCTACACAAAAACTTCGAAGTTATGATGAGGGTGGGAGTTATATTTTATACTCTGACCTTCTCTTTTGCAAGTTCTGTGCTGGATGTGTATCTGCATTCTCTCATATCAAGTTTGGAAATTGTTAAAACTATAGACTATTGCATTTTGTATACTTCTCCATATACAGAATGTGAAAAGGCCAGGGGACTAATATAGAAAAAAATTCAGGTTTATGTGAACATTTATCTCCCCAAAAAACAAAGAATATATCCATATCTAGCCTAAATGAATGATATCAAATTCCTTCTAGTCGTCTCTGCACCAAAATCAACTGTAGAATCATAAGTTATCAATCAGAAAGAATGAAAACAATTGTCTTACAGTCAAACCATACGGCTAACACAAAACATTATGATCTCAATGAAACTAAACAAATAATACCAAAATATATGAAGAACATACTTACAAACTAATACTACCGAAATATATGAAGAACATACTTACAAACTAGACGCAATATCTACTTTCAGACCTGAATTGAAAATTCGAAACAGCCATGCAATGCTACAGTGCAGTATATGCAAAATGTATCCAAGTTGTTCCAAGCTCCACATATCTTTGCCATGGATATCGTCGCCTAGAGTGTCTTGGCTCCCAATCCTAAGATCTGTAGTTCGTGTTGAATGGAGTTCCATATTTTTCAAATAATATTTCGATACATTGAATACTGTGTAGTAAGCTGTCATCCAAGACTATTTTAAAAGGCTGCTGAAATGCTGCAGAAGAAATACATGGAAATCAGGCAGGTATTTTTGTTGTTAATAGGGTTAACTGCAGATACACCCTCTATACCATAGGGGTTAGCCATTCATCAACTCAAGTTTTTTTTATTAGCACTTATTAGACTCTCTGGTGTCTAAACTGAGTTATCTCTTTGTTATCTATACATGTGCTTATACGAACTCTATGTCGAATACTTATAAGAGAATAGGGGTTCTCTTACAAATAATGTTGAGATAAATTCGAGCCGTCATCAAGGGGTGTAAAGTGGAACAAAAGTTCAGGGTGTTTCGAGTGTCTTTGTTATCTATACATGTGCTTATACGAGCTCTATGTCGAATACTTATAAGAGAAATAGATATGTTAGTTTATAAGTGTTGGATCATAACAAAAATTGTGAAAAACAAGCTCATGTGATCTGAAATTATGAAAACAAGAAATTTGAGTGTAGTTAAAATTTGAGAATGCTAAGTAAATTTTCTGAAACAGTGGCTATCAAACAAAAGACTTCTTTCTTGACTGTGGCATATATTAAATTCAAAACAGGGTGTTTCGAGTGCGGAAGAAACTGAAACAAAGACTCATCTCTTGATTGTTATGTCGACGACTTGGATTGGTTCTCAATACTGCAAAAAAGTTAATTTTATGATATTCTCTAACAATAATCTTTAAAAGAGATTAAAATTTAGAACAAAAGAAGTTTAAGCTATTCTTCCTTACTCTGCAGCTTCTGGAACAGCACGTACGATCTGGCCATTTGGTAGTAATTTTCTTGTCTCGATGTTTCCTACTCTCTTCATTCGAATACTTCTTAAACTTTGCATCTTTCCCCAAAACTTCAACTTCCTGGATCACAAGATCAAGTCTCGCTACCATCTCTATGAGCAACGAAGCATCGCTTGCGAGTGGAAGAGCATCAGAGAACCCAAGGTTGCGTATCACGATCATGCTCAGTTGTTGTCTCAGTACTTTCTGGTCAGCTTTGTTTTTTGGTCTATCTTCTTGTTTTATACTGTTAAGGAATATATTATGAAGATTTATAATATTATAGTTATATTAAGAATAATATATTAGGAGTATAAATTAGAGATTTGGTGATTGAGAGATATTAGGAATGTAACTAAGAGAATACTTGTGATTATGTAATTGTATTTAGTCCCACGTTGACTACACAATAAACTTTTTGTTATTGTATCCATAAATAAAGGGGAGTAGTTGTACCTTTTGAAACATGAATGAGAATCTATAATATTTTATTGTTTAATATGGCATTAGAGTCACGCAAACCCTAGCCTCCACAAAATCCTTAATTCTCACAAACCCTAGCCCCCCATTCCCTCACCCTCAAGCACCTCACTCTGCCTTACAACCTCCCTTCTTTCTAATCACCGTGAACAGGTTGTGGTGATTGTTCACTATAAATAGTATCATGGTGACAGTTCATCTTTAATAGTGCCTCGAATTCTTGTCCGTCCCGTCTTCGATGGCCTTGTTGATAATGAGAATTTCCATTATTGGTACCAGTAGCCATCCTCAAAGTATATGTTTTCATCACCGTCTATGCCGCCTCGATTTTCCTTCGTTCATTACTCAACTTGTCGACACCACCGCCACCACCACTTGTATTCTAGAAACCTTGATCACCATTAGCTACCGGAAAATTTTTTTTGATTGAATCAAGATTTGGTTTGGAGTTTGGTTTGATAAAAGTTATTTTCTCAGCTTTATTTGTTTGGTGGATCCATAAAGAAGGACATTTGTTTGGTAGATCCCTAAAGAAGTATCATTCGTTTGTCTGGTTGATCCGTGAAGAGGATCGTTTGTTTGGTTGATCCCTAGAGAGGATCGTTCATTTGGTTCATCCCTAGAGAGAATCGTTCGTTTTGTTGATCCGTGAAGAGGATAGTTTGTTTGGTTGATTTGTGAAGAGGATTATTTGTTTGGTTAATCCATGAAGAGAATTGTTTGTTTAGTTGATCCGTGAAGAGGATCGTTTGTTTGCTGGATCCCTAAAGAGGATCGTTTGCTTGGTGGGTCCTTGGTGAGGATCATTTGTTTAGTAGTTCCTTGGTCAATATGTGAAGAAGGGTATCACATTTGGTGATTTTGGTTGGGTTGTTCGTGGTGGAAGACATTCAAGTAGAAAACTAGAAGATGAAAACAA
>JBAKGM010019486.1:0-10497 GCA_037177215.1 Asparagus racemosus | reverse complement strand
TTTGATCTCCCTCTAGTACTATCCTTACCTGGCTAATTACCCGAGTAAACTTTGATCTTTTCATTAAAGGAGTTTTTAGTTAGGAGCTGGTCTAAGTCGAGTTTAGGCTTAACCCTAGAGTTAGGGTGATTGAAAAGTGAGTATCTTGATTTGTTCTTAGTTAGTTTTCCTTTTTCTTTTTCTCATCATCTTCTTAACTTTTTCTTTTTTCCTTTTTCATAAAATATTTTAAAAAACTTTTTTAAAAAAAACTCACTTGTGTTTTTCTAAGATTTGTTTATAAAAAAATATTATAAAAAGATTTGGTTTTGGGGTATGCAAACTTGGATTAGGGACAATACCAATCGTTTAATTCGTATTGATTCATTTTTCGAGATTAACGAAATAGCCAATCCTAATTCACCCGTTCTTCAAGATGTGTGTTATCCAACTACGAATTCAATCCCATCTTGCGTTAAGCTCCCTGATGTCAATGGAACTAATTTTAAACTTAAACCGCATTTCATAAACATGCTTCCAAAATTCTTAGGAGTAGAATCTGAAGACGCATATATCTTTATCTTCAAATTTGAAGAAGTTTACCTCATGATTAAAATGAGAAACTTATCTGAGGATGCGATTAAGCTTCGATTTATTCTTTTTGCTCTTAAGGAAAAAGCCAAGAAATGGCCGTTTAGCTTACCCACAGATTCTATCTCAACTTGGGACGAATTTGTCATCGTTTTTCTAAATAAAATTTTCCCTGTATACAAAACGGTTAAGCTTAGAAACAGCATTCAAAGTTTTAGGATTATCCCAGGTGAATCATTCTAGAAGTATTTTGATAGATTTAAGGATCTCCTCATCCAATGTTCTCACCATGGTCTTGAAAGGTGGCGATTATGCCAAATCCTTTATGAAGGATTGGATTATTCTTCAAAAAACTTTTTTAGAGTCAATGTGTCATGGGGATTTCATGAAGAAAAATACTAATGAAGCTTGGGACTTTTTAGAGAGTTTATCTGAGAAAACCATGCAGTGGGAACACTGTGATGACCGAATTTCATCAGTTCCCCGACCCAAAACCAGTGGTTCTTCCTTAGAGTCAAACATTACCGTTGAGGCTAAGATGGCTACAATCATGCGTAGGTTAGAAACTTTAGAAGTCAACTAATGAGCTCCAGCTCAGATCAATCATGTTTCTACCTCAGATTGTCATAACTGCCATTCTCCATCTCATGTTTTTGAAGAATATCCTATCTTAGGAAACAATCAACCACTAGGTCAGGTCAATGCTGCATTCTAGCGACTGGTGAATAATCCATTTTCTCCAACCTACAATCAACGTTGGAGAAATCACCCGACTTTTGCATGGAACTAGGGAAACTACTCCAGAAATCAAAATAGCACTCCCACTTCAAACCAACAATTTCCTAAGGGAAACACAATTCCTCTCAATTCTTTCCAAGAATTTGCCATATTAGTCTCCTAATCATCAAAATCATACTCCTCCAAATGCTAATCACAATAAATGTCTCAATGTTTTGGAAAAGGGTATGTAAACCTTGATTAAAACTTCTACACAGACCACAAACTTGCTGACTCAAACATCTAACATATTGAATTTCTCTATGCAATCAACTAGGCAAATCCTCACTTCCAACACTCAAGCCATAGCTAGACTAGAAAGTCAACTTGGCCAACTAGCTAAAGCTATAAGTAAGAGAGAAAAAGGAACGTTTCCAAGTCAACCCATGATCAACCCAAAGGACACGGGGTCAAGTTCAACATATCAAGCTCAAGTGAATGCAATCCATTCACTACGGTCATGAAGAGAAGTCAATAATCAAGTTAGAATGGCTCTAATTCAAACTCTTGAACCTGACAAAGTCCTTCTCCTTCTAATGACTCTATTCCGAAATCACACCCTTCTAATGAACAAGAACTTGAAC
This sequence comes from Asparagus racemosus, assembly GCA_037177215.1. Lineage (NCBI taxonomy): Eukaryota > Viridiplantae > Streptophyta > Magnoliopsida > Asparagales > Asparagaceae > Asparagus > Asparagus racemosus. The sequence goes on along the minus strand of JBAKGM010019486.1, from coordinate 8,566 downwards.
CTAATTTTGATATATTTAAACTAGTTGCTCCATACCCTGATAAACTCAGGCCTAGGAAATATTTCTCCTCAGGAGGAGAAAATCCTAGAAGCTTCAAGCAGGTTAAGGTTAATATTTCTCTTTTAGATGTCATTGACCAAATACCTTCTTATGCCACATTTTTGAAAGATTTGTGCACAAAAAAGAGAAGAATAAATATTCTAAAGAAAGTCTTTCTTGCTACTAATATCACTGATATAATCTCAAAGTCCTCATCTTTGAAACATAAAAATCTTGGTTGCCCCACCATCCCTTGTATCATTGATAATAGTCACATTGATAAAGCGCTTTTAGACTTAGGGGCCAGTGTTAATTTACTTCCATACTCGGTCTGTCAACAACTAGGAGTAGGAGAACTCAACCTAACCCAATGTATCATGCAGTTAGATGATAGATCAGTCAAAGTCTCCATGGGTGAGATAAAAGATATTTTGATTAAGGTTGGAGAGTTCATTTTCCATGTGGATTTCATAGTCCTGGAAATGCAGCCTGTTTCCAATCTGAAAGGACAGATACTTGTCATCTTAGGAAGATCGACCTTTGCCACTTCTAATGCTCTTATCAACTGTAGAACTGGTCAAATGAAGCTGTCCTTAGGGAATATGACTGTTGATATCAATGTTTTCACTATAGAGAATTAGCCAACTAATCAACCTTTTGAAATAAACTACATTCAGGAGATAGAAGAAGAGAATGAGATAGACTTTAGTTTTGAGGAAATGTTTACTGAGGAACTAAAATTTTTGCTATTGAAGAACTATTTGTAAATGAACTTAGATTTTTTTGAAAATAACTAACTAAAATGTCAAATGTTAAATATGAATTTTATATTTGAGGAAATTTTTAAAGAACACTTGGCTACACATATTTTTGTTAATAAAGAATCTAAGTTCAGAAAGCATAACACCATTGTTACCTTCTTTCTATTGCTTCAAACATCATCAAAAACCTCAAAATTTTCAGAATATAAGCACATCTTTTATATCATTTTGGACTTCTTTAGAATTTGAGGTAGAATTTGTATGAATAAGGTAGGATTTAATATGGAATATGAGTTTTTCATGTTTCATCTTTTATTCTACATTTTTTAATTTTATTTTATCTCATAATAATAAAAAGAATTTATTCTTCTCTCATGTGAGAGTTTCTTCTTTGTTACAAAAAAAAAGAAGAAAAATAAAAAAATTAAAAAAGAGAGAAAATTTTTCCTTCATCCTCTTCATATCAAAGGTAAAGTGTAGATCTTTATCATTTCATTATTGTTCAAGGTCGGCCGAACAAATGTAACTGCTTCATTTCTTATCTGCTTTACTTTGTGCATTATATAGTTTGCATTGTGGATAATGTAAAATTTAGGTGTGGGAGTGGAAACTAGTCAATTTTCTTTTTTATCTTAGTTATTTTTCACTTTATTTTATTATTTTCATAGAATTATTGTCACTTGCTAACTTAATAGAGTTAATTAATAATTGATATATTTGATAAAAGTTTCAAATTTTCTAATCGTTAATTAGTTTTATACTCAATTTTACCTTTTATGAATCTCTAAATAAATTTCTTAAGAAATGATTTTCAAAGTAGTATACTTCACTTATGTCTTAACTTGGACTTTTAATTAAAGTAATGAAATTTTTGCATGCTTAGATTAGAGCTGAAAATAATTCTTCAAGTTGTCTTGATCTAAATATTTTTCAAAGATATATATGCATATGCACATATATATATTAATTAAAAAAGAAAAAAACTAACTTTGCAAAAGAAGAAAAATAGGCACCAATAAAAATTCTTTTGAAATTCAAGGTAGTTCTATCTTATAAAACCTAAGTTGATCAAGTAATTAAGCCCAAGGAGTATTTCCATGCTTAATGACCTAAGCCCAATTGGGATGGAATTCATTGGCCCAAAACTCATTTAGTGGTTACTTAGAAAGCCCGATGAAGTAGAACAAAATCACCAAGGAAAAAAATATATACTAACAATGTTTTATATATATAGTTATATTTGTACATATGTCTTGAAAAATAAATTGATTAAGAGAACAGAGAGTTAGCATGTTCTTTTCAAAACTTTTAAATTAAACTTTTAAGATAGACTTGGTTTTGTATAACTATAATGAAATGATATTCCGAGAGATTTACCTTGAAGTTATATATAAAAACATTTTATTGCGTACAAACTAGCTTTTAATTGGCGAGTTGATCGAAATTTGTGGATATATTCACTACAAACCCTCACGAGACAACAACTCGTCCACCAGGGTAACCTAGGGGTTTAAAGACTTGTTGTGTATGATAAATACAATCACGATTCCTGCAAAAGTGAGTTAAGATTTTTTCTTTCTTTCTCTTTTAATTTCTTTCTTTGCTAGAGGACTAGCAAGAGTTTAGGTGTGGGGATCTTTGATAATCATATTTTTATTACAATTTTACACTGTCATTATCTATTTTATATCAATAAATATGTCACTAATAACATGTTTTATCTTAATTTGCAAGTTAATAATGAATTAATGAATAAAAGATAAAAAGAACTCAAATTTTCTTATTTTTTATCCTTTTATTGAAGCCCGTGATCGAGCTAAGCGATATACAGAAACTGAAGAAACAAGGATCCAATATGAAAAGAAATCAAGTCAAAATCATGTTCAATATATTCGCCCCAAAAAATAGCAATATCTCTCAATCCGGAAGGCATAATTTAATATATAATATATAAAAATCCCCTATCTCGACGAGACGTAGATATCTACATTTTCAGAATTTTACAATTCCAATCAGGCGACCAACCGATTGGTCGACTGATTGGTTTGTAACAAACGTATTTTGTGGCTAATATTTAATTCTTGGAGCCCAAGTAAAATCCAATGGTTCTTGTTACTTGCTGTAGGCTATAAATAGGGGTATAGGGTGAGGGCTTTGAGTGTGAAATATTTTGTAAAAGCTCCATTTGGAGAGGAGGGTTTCTCTTAATTGAGAAGGCCTTCCAAATTTGTAACTTTTTGTTACAATTAATAAAAAATATTTCCACCCCTTCATATTTTCTTTTCTTCTCTTTGTCCAAGGATGAAAAGAGGATGAAGATGAAGATAAGATGAAGATGAGATTTTACTTTTTATTCCTTTCTTTTCTTTTCTTGTAATATTTTCTTTTGTTGCTTTTACTTTGTAGAGTAGTTTATATTCATATCTTTACTTTTATGTATTTACTTTCATGTCTTTACTTTCTTGTATTTATTTAAATTTTATTTTCTTACACTATTCACCTTGAGGCTAGAATCCTCTTGGGATTAGTTTATTTTATTTATTTTTATTTTCTTTAATTCACCTTGAGGTTAGAACCCTCTATGGAATTGCCCTTTTCTAAATGTGGAGCTAATATTTATGGAAATTCTAGAAATTATTTGAAACTAGCTTTATATCCTACTTATTCACATAAGATTGAGATTAGCCAAGTGGATCTATTCTAGATTCCTCATATTTTTAAATTAATCCTCTATATTTTACATTCTTGATCTTCCTCTTTGTTCTTGCTTTTTACTTTCCTTTCTTATGTTTTTTATTTCCCTTCATTTTATTCATCATTCTTTCTCCTCTCTCAATCCTCTATATTTTACATTCTTCGATCATCATTTTATTCATCACATTTCTTTTATCACACTCCTAATTGTCACACACACAACATAAGAATCGATTTTGATAAACTCTTATAACACCTTCCTCGTGGGATTGATAACTTTTTATACTATAAATTGATAGTTGTATACTTACAACTTTAGGTACACACTTAATTATCTATCAATCGCCCTTGCTGAGAAGATGATGATCGAAGAACACAATAAAAATCATCTCTAAGAACTAGTGGCACTAGATGAATTGAGACTTCAAGCTCAACAACGAATCGAGATCTACAAGTCACGGATTTCGAGAGCCTTCAATAGGAGAGTCAGAGCACAATCTTTCAAGGAAGGTGACCTCGTCTTAGTCGTTCGTCGACCCATGGTCATGACGCATAAGACCTAAGCAAAATTTTTACCCAAATGGGAATGCTAGTCTACTCAAATGGAGCATACCGCCTAATTGACCAAAATGCATTGCCACCATCACGTTAACATTACACCTTAGAATGGTCACCACCCCAATGATCCGACTAGTTAACATTACACCTCTGTGATCATTTAATTTGGCAAGTTAACATTACACCTCTGTCAAAATTCCTTAATACTGTTATGTTAACATTACACTTCTGAATAGTACTTATTCTACAAACCTGATACATTAACATTACACCTCTATCAGTTTGATTCTGTCGACAGGTTAACATTACACCCCTGTCAACTTATCTCGTCAAATTCAACCGGTTAATATTACACCTCTATCAATTCGCTCTTATTAAAAATCAATTAGTTAACATTGCACTTACATCGATTTACTACAATTAAGTTAACATTACACTTCCAAATGGTAGTCGTTCTTTGGACTCCATTGAACAACTGGTTAACATTACACCTCTGTCGGTCATTTCATGTGGCACGCTAATAGTACACCATTGTCAAAATTTTTTAGTACTGTTATGTTAACATTACACCTCTGAACAGTACGAATTTTACAAATCTGAGACATTAACATTACACATCTATTAGTTTGATTTTGTCGATTGGTTAACATTACACCTCTGTCGATCTCTCCTAACATCCAATGGGATTATGAGGTTAAACTATTTCGTAACCTCCAATGGATTTATGAGGTTAAACTGCTTCCTAACCTCCAATGGGATTATGAGGTTTACTACTCCCTACACTCCAATGAGTATACGAGTATAAACTGCTTCTACATGCTCCAATGCCTTAAGAGTTTAAACTGTGTAGACTCCAACAGATACATAAGTATCAATTGTTTCCTACGCTCTAACTGCACGAGAGCCTAAACTATGGATACTCCCTAGCTTGGTCGAGATGATGGAATACTCTAGTTACGTACGAGTATAAACTATGGTTAAATATCCGACTACACTCCAATAGTTACGCCAATATCCGACAACACTCTAGCAGTTACGCCAACATCCAGCTACATTCCAGTAGTTACACCAAGATCTAGCTATGCTTCAGCAGCTATGCAAATATTCAGACACGCTCGATCAGCTTCGCTCTAAATATGGGTTCCAAGCATAAAATTGGGTGCAATCTCAACAACAAGCACTTCAAAATGCAGCCTAGCATTCAACTAAGATGAGTCCAATGATGAAAATCCATGTTTATTAGTACACCTCTGGCAGCCAAGTAGTCAAATGGAGATATTCTAGCCTAAGAAAGACAACCAAAGCTACATTCAACTGTACACCTATGGCGATTACCCAAAGTATTTCGTTCCTTATTACAAGTTTAAATACTGGACCATGAAAACTTTGGGGGGTCTTGTAGACAGTTAAAATATACTCTATTGGACCAATGCTGAGTCCGAGTCTAAAAAGTAAACACACTAAGCTAAACACTCCAGATAGGCTCAAGCATCAGCATATAGTAGGCTACAACGAAGTTCACTTGGATCACATGTGAACATGACTGCATCTGAGCTAAAGAAGACCTGAGTCTGAGTCAATCCTCAAGTTAGCCGAGTCAATAAATGAGTTCAAGTCAGATTCTGAGTCAAATCTGAACTTATCAATGGAGCTCGCCCAAGCCGTAGCGAACCTCGCCCAAGTCATAATGAAGCTCGCTCTCAAGAACAAGTCAAAGTGAAGCTTCTAGTAAGGATCACTCAAAATGAGCCTCGCCCAAATAGTCCACGTGGGACATACAGCGAAGTTCGCCGAAGCAATAGTGAAGTTTGCCAAAGCCAAAGCCGCAGCGAAGCTCACCAAAGATGTAGCGAAGCTCACCCAAGTAGCAGCGAGCTTTGCTCAGTAGCCCACGTGGGTCTTGTCACCCATTCTGTCAAAGCTCGCTCATGGTCGTTATTAGCGAACCTCGTCCACGGCCATTATTGGCGAACATCGCCCAAAACTATTTTCAAAAGCTACTTTTAAGGAAACGGTCAATGACCACTAACTCACCCATTTAAGGAGAGTTAAGGGGAGTTAATGACCACTAACTCACCTATTTTAGGGGAGTTAAAGCTCACTAACTCACCCACTATATACTCCCAAGCCTATAAATAGGCATGATCAACATGAAGCAAAGGGGCCACGAGGGCACAGAAGAGAGAGCCGGAGGAAAGGTCTTTGCCATCGAGAAAAGAGAGAGAGATTCAGAGGCTAGATAAAAGTCCATCTCTCCTTCATTCTCATTGATCTTTATAGATCATTATCATCAGCTAATTATTTGGCCCAATCAACGATCCTTGTGAGAAAGGATTCATTCTTTTCAGCTAGTCATCTAGCTTAATCAACAGTTCTTGTGAGAAAGGATTTGTTAATATCTCTTCATTCAGAGAAGACTGCCTTATCTTTTGAGAGATTAGAGATCATCAATTAGCGAAAGAGACATCGTCTTAGTCAGACTGTCAACAGAGTACAAGATTGACACTCCACTGGCACACAGAAAAGAACTCTAAGAAATATAAATTTTTTCTTTGTTTCATTGTAATCATTTATTTTAATATGCGTCAATTGCAATTAAAAAAGATCCAAAACAAGAGTCGACTGGGGAGAAGCAGTGGCAAGCTCTTCATCTTGATCATCCCCAGGCTGGCTGGCCCAGGTATCTCCAGCGGAGCCTTCTTCTGACCCCTTGTCTTACTCATCCCCATTGTCCACATCCAGCACTAGCACACCTCCCTTCATCTCTATCTCCTTCAGGTCATCGAGGCAAGTAGTGACTCGATAGGGGTAATGGAGATGGTCTGGTTTGGATTTAGACTCACGAGGGATCTACTTCAAGAGATAATTGAAGCTGGCTCTGCAAGCCAAAGCCACCTCCACCTTGCCTGTAGGGCTGTCGTGGTATTTCTCCACAACTTCCACCCAATGAGCCTCAGACTCCAGAAAAATGAAGCAGACTCGTAGGGACTCGATCTCGACAAGGGACGAATCGCGCTGCTATTTAACCTCCAGAGCAGCCTGAATGCTCTCCTCCCTAAGCTTTTGGTGAGCCAGTTATGTTTCCACCGAGAATAAGTGGCTTCTTTGTAGTTTCCATTTCAAAACATTTCAAAATGAAAACAAATGAAAGATTACACGTGTAACTCTCTCTAATACAAAGAAAATGGTCTCACTCTCTTACAAAACACGTACAGAAGTCACTACGTAGAGAGCTCCTGCTTGCGTGGATTCTTTGCCTTTGCCGGGGACGCGTCATCCGTGGACCACTGAGCAACGATCATTGAATTGACGGGGTTGAGTTTATGTTTTGCTAAGGAAACAAGAACTCAAGCAAATATCTTAGTCAAGTAAGATATCTACTCTTCCCAAGATTTAAGGTGAACCATAAACTCGCGGAATCTCCAAGTGAAGAATGTTAGCAAACTCTCCCTTTGCTCCTTTTAGATCTCTAGTTCTCTCTAAAATTTCCGATCCCCCTCTCCAATGGGTGTAGGGGGCTATTTATAGCCTCTAGGGGGCGTAACCACTGAAAAGAACACAAGTTGTGACCTGCCAGAATTGCATAGTAGGCGAGACACTTTTTATGTCTGAGCCCAAAACTGTCTCGGCTAAAGGGGTTGAGTCTCCTGGCTATTGTAATGGCTCTTCTCTATTTTAAAGCATGTTTAATGCCCCATTTACGTGCTTAATGGGCATTTTTTCAGGATGTAACTGCCCATTAATGTAGATGAACGTCCCTACATGTTGAAAAGGTCAAATAGGCCCCATAAATAGCAATAACACACGTGGTAATATTTCAGACACAATAAGTGTCTCGGCCATGGCTGAGACACAATAAGTGTCTCGGCAATGGCTGAGACACAATAAGTGTCTCGAACATGGCCATGACACAATAAGTGTCTCGGGCATGTATGTGCCAATTTTACCCCTATGGTTGATTTCCTTAGATTTTAATGACGTCATTCTTCAATCTTCTCATGATTAAATCGCACTTGGGATTCATCAGCAATTTTCGATGCCTACAGATACCTGTAGGTGTTGAAAATTGCTTGTCAGTGCCCGAATCAGACTCGTGAAAGTGAGTTTGCAACTGACGAACCATCAACCGACGCGACCAAGAAATAGATGATGCAATAACGCCACAAAACGCATGAAGCGCATCGATGAACATCTGAACTAAGTTGACGAGGTGTACACGTCAACGGAACGACGTATCGTGGAATAAATCCGACGGTCACGTTCCAAAACAGCGGGAAATCAGCTGGGCGAGTCAATCGGGCTCGTACGTCGACGCAGACGTAAGCGACGACGAACCAACGGATCAACTGATCCAATTCTGGACTCGACGAAATGATCAGAAATACTAGAATACAGTTCTGAGCAGACGACGATGTCGGAAAATGGCAAAACGATGAAAAATCATCGAAAACGTCGAGCACTTCGGCCAAACGGCCGAAGTGCGGCGGCCACATGGCCGCTGAAATTCGGCCATG
>JBAKGM010019485.1:0-28936 GCA_037177215.1 Asparagus racemosus | reverse complement strand
TTGCCAAGTATATTTACTTATCTAAATATTACAACTTGAACCTTTATTACAAGAACAAATCACTTATATTACAATTTACCTGGATAATTTACAAAGGCCTCAACTAGGTACATTGCAACTTTGTTTAAAAACCATCGGAAGCCCCACCTCCTCTCGAGTTTCCTGCCTAGATCGGTCGCTGATTTGGTGAAGCATTGTTGTTGTTGATCTCCTTACCTGCAATCACGTTGTTTCACATCATTTAGCTATAGCCATCCTAGATGTAGATTCCTCAACCTTTTTTTTTGCTGTGATTATCCTGTAGAAGAAATCTTTTTAGGCTCAACAAAAGTTCCATCATTAGTGACAATACCATGAATCAATCCAGAAGCATTAACAATAGGGCTATGAAGAATTCCATCTTGATTTTCAGTGAGCACATGATTAGGCTCTTCAGTATCCAAAGAGTCTTGAACATGACTACTTTGATTAGAGACCCCAGCTTGATTTTTTGGTTTGGAATGATCAGCCATATGAACTGAAATGTTTAGATTAGCAGTTTTATATACAGGTACCCATTTTGGACAACTTGCTTTCTCTTGCAATAAGATGAATCATGCCCAATCACTTTACAATGAGTGCACCATCTAGGCTTTAATTCATATACCACCTTCTGTTTATAAGATTGACCATTTGGAGCACTAATACCAATTTCATCTGGCAGTTCTTCAGTCAGAGGTAGATTAATTTCAACTAGGACTCTTGCGTATGCTAATCTTTGTCTATTAGTTGTTAATTTGTCAGTGGCAATTGGTTTACCAATGATACTTGCTATTTGCAGAAACCATTAGCATTCCATAGATTCAGTCTTAACCCTAGAAATTGAGCCCATAAAGGATACGTATTATCTTTAATTTTGTCTATATCATCATATTCACATTGAAAAATAAACAAATCAACCTTGATGCGATTAATATAAGGAATTGCAAAAGGTTTCTATAGCTTTGAAATATATCCCTCCATGCCTTTAAACCCAAGATTCAATCCAATAACATGCCCAATCAAGGAATGTTTCCAAGTATTAGCACCCTCAATCTATTCCTCAAAATTGAAACTGACAGAATTATTTGAAGTAGAGGAATATAGTCAAGACTAATTCTACTACCTTGCTTCCTATTATCAGAGAATAAACTGGCATAAGTTTTCCTAGCAGGTGCTTCATCACCAGAAGTCTCCTGAGTAGCTATTGTTTCAGTGTGTTGAATTGGAATAGTGACTGTAGGGACTTCCTCTACAAGAGACTTCCAAATTGTCATTCCTACCAATGTCCATTTCATCGGCACAAGACGCTTTAGATTGGCAACTACCACCAGATTTAGATGAATAAAGTGACTCCACCGAGCTGACCTGAACCCTAGACGAAGAACCCATATGACAACCACCAAACGCAGAGAGAGTTTACCTAAGATTTGAATCCTAGAACATGATCCGTCATTGCGCCCCATAACCGGAGTAGCTTTAGCTAAAACCTCTCCCAATGTCGTCACTTTCGCACGAGTTCCAACTGGTCCAGTGCTTTCCATTGTTATTGAGCTTGATTTCTCATTAATCTCCTCCAAATTGGTCACGAATTGATTTTGAGGAGATGAACAATTCAAATGAGATCGATTTACTCTCACATGAAGAACCCTTTTGTTGCGATTCCTTCTCCCTTTACCCATCCAAAATCTTCAATGGAGCGCGTATGTAGAAAGGGAAAAGATGCCCTCTAACATGCGCCATCGAATGCTCCTTCCCATCTATCATAACAAATTGTGTCGAAGTCTGGAGCTATTGGTAGAATGAGAAGATGATGACAACCACTATAAAGTGGGACATTGAGAAGGTTGACGGCAGTATTAGTTTTAGCCTTTGGCAAGTTAGGATGCTCGCCATGATTATACAGAGTGCATTGGCGAAGGCTTTGTTTGGAAAATCAAAGAAAATCTGCTATCGTGTATGAGGAAAATTGCAAGGAGTTAGAAATTCATGGTTCAGCTCTTCAAAAGATAAGATTATGGGAGTATAGAGGTCAGATCCCGCTCAAGTAGAAGACGTGCCATACAAGTAGCAGGAAGAGCAGGAATACACTATCTAGAGATAAGTCTACATGAGATATTTGACCACAATGGAGATATGAAGAAACAATACCTTACGCATCATCAGTTCATGATTATGTACCATTGAGCTATTCATAAGCTACTTGCAGTGAGGGCTCTGCAGAGAGGTTAATTATCGATGTGCAAATTCAGTCGATATGTTGTCAAAGTCTCTTTCATCTAGGGAGTCCAAGAGGTGCTTGTTCTTGATCAATATGTGCCTTACATAGTGCTTAACAGGCTATTGGAGAAGGTGGAGTAAGTACGTTAGATTAATTTGGAGTGAGGAATTTTCATAGTATTTGAATCAAGGTGGAGATTTGATTCATATCCTAATTCTTAAATATGATGTGTAAACCAATTAGAGTTTCTATTAGCTATGCCTAGTATTATGATAAGGAGAAAAGAGTTTGTTTATTCTATCGAGATTATGATTCTTATCTTGTAGAATTTGTGGCTAGCCACAACTCTAGTTTGTTTCCCTATGTTTTAGATATTGCATTCGATCCGCCCAATGGCAACAATATGTACTGAGATGGGCTTTGTAGAATAAAGTAGTAGATTCAAGATGTTCTTGATTGGGCTCTCTACTTAGCTGGCTCTACATGTGGTAGAGATTGTTAGAGTGATTAAGTGCTTTCTGCAGTATGATGTGGGATTGAGTGATTGAAATTTCTCCATATTATATTCCTCAAATTTTAGTAAAGTTTTTCTCCTCCTTCACCCATGGAAGTAGGCTACAAGCTAAACCACATATATCTGTGTGTTATTTGTATTCTCAATACTTTTCTACACTCTTGAGTGATTGATACTAGTTTATCCAAGGGATTTGTCAAAATAAATTGATATTTGAGCCTAGAGCTATCAATCAGACAAGAAGATAATGGCAACCATTAAGAAGTGGGATATTGAGAAGGTTGACAACAACACCAATTTTAGCCTTTAGCAAGTTAGGATGACCGTCATATTTACAAAAAGTGAATTTGCAAAGGTTTTGTTTGGGAAGTCAAAGAAAATCAGCTATCCTGTATGAGGGTGAAGGAGTTAGAAATTCACAGTTCATCTCTTTAGAAGAGAAGATTATGGGAGTTCAGAGGTCATATCCCGCTCAAGTAGAAGATGCGCCTTAAAAGCAGCAGGAAGAGTAGAAATATAATTTCTAGAGATAAGTCTAGACAAGATATTTGACCACAGCGGAGATATGAAGATACAATAGTTAATGCATCATCTGTTGATAATTATGTACCATTGTTGCTATTGAGGAGCTAAGTGAGCTGATGGTTCCGTATAATGGTTCGTAATTCATGTGGATATTTACTCGATAAGTTGCCGAAATCTCTTTTAGTTGGTGAGTCCAAGAGGTGATCGGACTTGATCAGAGTGTGCCACACTTAGTGCCCAATAGGGCTATTGGTGAAGGAGGAGTAGGTATGTTAGATTAATTTGGAGTGAGAAATTTTCATAGTGTATGTATCAAGGTGGAGATTTGTTACAGGTGATTCAAATCCTAATTCTTAAATATGATATGCAATCTAATTAGAGTTTCTATTAACTATGCCTATTATTAATATAAGGAAAAAAAGGTTGGTTTATTCTATTGAGGTTGATTCTTATCTTGTAGAATTTGTGGCTAGCAACGACTCAAATTTGTTTCTCTATGTAGTAGAGATTGTATTCGATCCACCCAACGGCAGTAGTAAGCATTGAGATAGGCTCTGCAAACTAGCAATAAATTCAAAAAGTTCTTGATTTAACTCTCTATTTGGATGGCTCTTTAGGTCGTAGAGATTGTTAGAGATATTAAGTTCTTCTTGGGTGTGATTTAGGATTGAGTGATCAAGAGATCTCCATATTATATTCGTCGCAATTTATTAAAGTTATTCTCCTCATTCACCTGTGGAAGTAGGCTACAAGCTGAACCATGTATATCTATATGTTATTTGTATTCTCGATACTTTTTTGCACTTTCATGTGATTGATATTAGTTTATCCTAGGAATCTATCATAACAAATTGGTATCAGAACCCTGAGTTATCTATCGGACGAGAAGATAAAGGTAACCACTATGAAGTGGAATACTAAGAAGGTTAATAGCAACATCAATTTTAGACTTTAGCAAGTTAGGATGATCGTTGTGTTGACACAGAGTGGATTGGCGAAGGCCTTAGTTAGAAATTCGAACCAAATCAACTATCGTCCGTGAGGATTATTAGAAGGAGTTAGAAATTCATGGTTCAGCTCATCAGAAGATAAAATTGCAGGACTTCAGAGGTCAGATCCCTTTCAAGTAGAAGACGGACCATACAAGTAGCAAGAAGAGCAGGAATAAGCTATCTAGGGATATGCCTAAACGAGATATTGGACCACAACAGAGATATGAAGATACAATACCTTATGCATCATCAGCTGATGATGATGTACCATTGTGCTATTTAGAAGCTACTTGAGATGATGGCTCTGCAGAGTGGGTAGTTATTCATGTGGATATTCGGTCGATATATTGCCTAAGTCTGTTTTAGTTGGTGAGTCCAAGAGGTGCTTGGACTTGATCAGTATGAGCTGCACTTGGTCCGCAACGGGGCTATTGGAGAAGGTAGAGTAATTAAGTTTGCTTAATTTGGTGTGAGGAATGTTCATAGTATTTGAATCAAGATGGAGATTTATCGTCCCTCGCTCATGGACATAGGCTACAAGCCGAACCATGTATATTCGTGGGTTATTTATATTCTCAAAACTTTTATGCACTCTCGTGAGATTGATATTATTAGTTTATCCTTGAAATTTGTCATAATAGATTATCATAAGCGGTAATGGTTCTTAATTTGTGTGTGTTCTTCACAGGATGTTATCGGTGTGTATAAGCTCTTTTGAGTTATGAATGTAAATTCAGTTCTAACTTGTAACAGTTGCAAAAATGATATTAGCAATCGATAGAGTTTTAGAGACTAGTTTCAATATATAACTAATTTTCAATCTTGAAGGGCCATGAGAGAATTTTTTGTCCTTACTCTTGACATTTAGGAACTCAAAATGCATCCTTTTGTCTTAAATCAATCTCGAAAGGGCTCTAATCTTTGCAAAGATTTCTTTTCCTTTGGAATAACTTCCTCCAAAACATGCCCTAGAGATTACATCAGCCGAGAAGCTTTGAAAGTCTACATCAACAAGGAGATCTGTTGTCCCACCTGCATTCTTGATTCTTTCTTCCCATGAATTCAGCAGTAGGATAACAGAGTCCACCATGAGTTCTACCATTCCCTGTGCTTCCAAAATTGAAATTTGTTTTTAATTCTACTGAAAAGTTTGTTGGGAATAGAAGACCAATGATATTTTCATTCACAATGTTGACTTCAGTTAGTTTATTGCTAATGTATAACGTATTATGATATAGCACAAATGGAACAGAAGTTTGATCATTTTCTATGCACAAGTTTGAGCTATCCTCCTCTATATATAATGAGAAATTGCTGGAATTCTTAAAAGCACAAAAAATTAACATGTACCTTATTATAAAGATAATAAAAGTTGACATGTATCATATTATAAGTATTCACATAACATCTAATTTTATATTCACCTTGTGGACGGTCAAAATGTATTTTCACTTAGGTCGATGATCAATGTGGATCCAAGAAGTGAACACGCCCATGGGCTAAACACTTCGAATGGGCCCAAAGTCATGCCCACAAACAACTACATCGAAGGTCGCCTAACGAATGAAGCGAACCTCGCAAGACAACCCATGTCGACTCGACTCGACCAAATCAAACACCAGTCGACATGACCCAGATCGAGTCGAAAGGTGTTAATAGTCGGCCACACATAGAGTTGAATTCGGTATTAAATTCAAACTCATAAGCGAAGCTCACCAGACAGCCCATGACAACTCGACTCGACTGAATCGAACATGAGTCGACTCCCATGCCGAGTCGATAGTCAGTCAACCCTAGAGTCAAATTATGTGTCAAATTCGAACTCATAGGTGAAGCTCGCCAACCAATGAACTCTGCCCCCCATCAATTCAAGTGGACCAAGTCATCCACTTCTGAAGAACGCACACATCGCAGTGACCCTCACCCACACCCGCAGCGACCTTCGCCAATGTCTTCAGCGAACTTTGCCAAGTCCACGAAGCCTGCCTAATACCCGTTTTAGAGCTATTTTCAGGGAATAACCACTCCCCCATTATCTCCTACTTTAATGGCCACTTAATCCACAATTAAAGGCCATTAACCCTCTCTTTTAGTCTATAAAAGCAGAGGAAATCACACATTTTTTTCACAGCAAGGCTAAGCTAGCAAAAGCTAAAAGTTAAAAGCTAAAACACACACATCGCACTTGCGATTTCATTGAGAAATATTGCTAAGAAAAGATTGAGCTATCTTCCAAGCAATTCAACTCTCATCAACAGCAAAAGACCCATCATCTTAATCGCTACGTTAACGGAGTACAAGATTGACGCTCCACCGGCACACAGAAAAGAACCCCAGGATTTATAAAATTTTCCTTAGTTTGTAATCTTTTATTGTAATTTGTGTCAATTGTAATATAAAAGATCCAAAACAGGATGACGACTCTACTGGGACTTACTTCTCCTTCGACATAAAGATTGTGTCGCACACCGACACTAAGACCCTCGGGTCTTTTGTTGAAATGCAAGTCATTGAATTTGACCAAGCGAAGTTTGCGGTATCCATTTCCACGAACAAAACCTCTTCAACGGCAGCTGTGCATAGTTGTCGTAGAATTCGTCATAGTGCAAATCTCGGGTCCAAAATGACTCCTGCGTATGGAAAGGCCACCTTCGCCGAAGATAGTTTGAGCTTAGCTGGAAGCCAAACAAACTTCGCCAAGAGAGAAGAGAAGGGATTGAGACTCTTGCCTTGAGCGAAGATCAAGATAGCGAAGATCAAGATGTTACCACATCTGATCTCGGGCTTTAGTCTTCAACTCCTTTTGGAGTTCGATTCAAAGCATCTCGTGATGCTCGCTAATGTTCCCCAATAGATGCTAAGAGTGGGGATAACTCCTCATCTAAATTCCCTCAAGGGAATAAAATTATCATTAATGATTCTGTTGGACAAAGATCTGGCTAGCGTCGTCATAACCGACGTTTGCACTCCAAAGCTAAGACCAGCGAATTTGGCACCCATACCGATCTGAGAGAATTCATTATTCTGAAGAGAGCTCGCCAATGTCAGCATTGTGAGACCCTTAGGGAAGTAGTCTCAACAGTTCAAAAGACTTGCCAATGCAAAGAATCAGTCTTCAAGCATCTTGGTCATGTTCCCGAGCTTTAAGAAGTTTGGACTAAAAGACGATGATGTGCCCGAAGAGGCAAAACATAAGTATTCACTGTCAATTGGCGACCGCCTCAGCCTCTTCACAGGGCCTTCTCACTCGGCTGCTACAGTGCAGACCTCTCGGTGTTACAGTAGCCGACTCAGTGTTTTAGTGCCAACCTTTCAGTGATACAGTAGCCGACTCGGGGCTACAGCCAGTCGACGCCTTGTGAACAGACTCAAAACGTGGTGGTAGCTCCAGTGCCAACCTCTCGGCGCTATAGCAGCCGACCGCCTCAGCCTCTTCCCAGGGCCTTCTCCCTTGGTTGCTATAGTGCCCCCTCGATGCTACAGTAGCAAACTCAATACTACAGTGCCAACCTCTTGAGCTACAGTGTTGACTCAACGGTACAATAAGCTAACCCGCGCTACAGGGCCGACTTGCTACAATAATTGTCAGAGTTATCCTCACTCTTGTCCCAAAAGTCATCATAACTCACCACCCACCGTGTCTTATCAATCACCATCATATCAAATCAATGGTGACTCCATCCACTCAAAAGCCAACATGTGTAAAGTTGTTGTCAACAGTTAATCATCATGCCATACTTAGCTGAAATTACTAAACTACCCCTCATTTTCATCTCTATAAAAGGAGAACTATTCTCAAACTCAAGGTAAGACATTTTTCTCTCCCTACACTATACACACATTAACAAATTACTATTCAGTTACCTCCCGCTCCACTCATTTCACATGCAAACTTGATCGTCGGAGGAACAACGGGGGAAGTCAAGCCTCGTCCTCTGACGAGCTTTCTACTTGTGTAGGGGGGAGATCGGCTGAGCTCAGAACTGGAGAACCCAACTCCAACCTCTAGCAGTTTCTTCCTTTGTGTAGGACGCCTCACCTCTCCTCCAGCCAAGCGATTCGGAGAAAGAAAACGAATCCCCATCATCATCATTATAAATCTCAAATCAGCTTTGACCGAATTGACTGTGTGATCTGAGCATCAACAATGGTGGAGAATTACTTCATTGACTCTCTCTTTTATGATAAAAATCACACAATTGAGATTGTCCTTCCCAATGATGAGGATAGCGGTAATGAAGCAGACATCAAGCTAGATCCCATGGATGATTCTATTTGGGAGATAGATCCACTTGTAATTACCCTAGAGGACCTTCGTATCAATCAAACTGCCGAAGATCAGGGCGATTGGATCCTTAATGAAGAAGAGTTTGCTTACAACTACTCTATCAACTCTGAATCTGAAAATTCAGGAATCAAGACTCTGATGGCTAAACTAGCTTCGGAACTAGCATTACATATGCTAATAAGCGAATCATACTCCGCTCTCAAGCAGCTGGATAATTCAAAAGATGTTATTTTCACGATTCCACCTAGAGGGGATACATCAGATCCAATCTTCTTCAGAAAAGTTGAGAAACAACATCATTTATCAAATACTGACAAAGAAATGAAAGCAACGCTAGAATTTTCATGATACAACCAGCAGTCTCAACAAATCATGGCGAAGATGGGGTACAACCTTACTACAAAATAAGGGTTGGATTTCAGTAGAGGACTGCGAGTTCTTTTGATTCCCTTTACACCAAAAAGCGAAGTGTTTGATTACTACAATCGAACCAAGCACGGGCTCGGTTACATCTCTCCTGAAGCCGAACCACATACCAAACAAGCACCTGATGACCTTCTGAGTAGCTCTTCAGATACATCCGACTGGGATTCTGACATTAGCCCCAGAGTCCTATTCACAGCCAACATGGTCTCCTATGATTTAACCGGCGATCTTGATGAGCTCGAAGAGTTCGAAGATCCTGAAGAAGATCCTTGGACAAAATAGCTTGGAAAGCAATGAGAATTGCACTATGAAGCCAAAGAGCCACCCAATAAAGACAAAATGGTTCAAATAAACATTGGCAGTGAAACCAACCCCAAGCCCATTTTCATCAGCAAGAGTTTATCACCCATTGAAAAGGAAGAACTCACAATTCTTCTTCAAGAATACATCGACGTCTTTGCCTGGAGTTGTGAAGACATGTCAGGCCTAGACCCCAATGTGGGTGTACACCCTCTTAACATTGACCCCAGCGTCAAACCAGTCAAGCAACAACAATAACGTTTCCGTCCTGAGTTGATGGAGCAAATTGAGAAGGAAATCTGCAACCTCATTGAGTGCGGATTCATCCATGAAGATTCGAATCTGCATCGACTTCCAAGATCTCAACCTTGCTTGTTTGAAGGATGAATTTCCCATCCCTATCATGAAAGTCATGGTTGACAATAGGTGTGGGTTTGAAAGGATGTCCTTCATGGACGGATTCTCCGGATACAATCAAATTAAGATGCATCCGGATGATCAAAAGTACTCTGCCTTCTGAACACCCTTAGGTTGTCACACGGTAATGCCCTTTGGCCTGAAGAATGCTAGCACTACTTATTAACGTGCAATGAACACGATATTTCATGAACATCTATGCAACATGGTTGAATGCTACATTGACGACCTCATGATCAAAAGTCGTCACAAGCAAGACCACATCAATGACTTAAGAACGGTGTTCGAAATCCTGCAAAAACACCAGCTCAAGATGAATCCAACCAAATCCTTTCTGGGGGTATCATCAAGCAAATTCCTAGGATTAATTGTCACATCCAAGGGAATACACGTCAACCCCTGAAAAAGTGAAAGCCATCCAAGAGATGCCACCTCTGAGAAATCTCAAAGAACTCAGCGTCTTACAAGGACGATTAGCTTACATTCGAATAACTTGTCTGGAAAGTGTCAACCATTTCAAAGACTCATGAAGAAAGGCATTTCATTCAATTAAATGATGCTTGTCAAGAAGCCTTCAATGAGATCAAACAATATCTCACAAAGCCGCTAGTCCTAACTTTACCAGTGTCAGGTAAACCATTCTAGATCTATGTCAAAGCAATGGATCGCTCTCTTAGAGCACTCCTTGCTCAGAAAATTGACAATGGCCATGAGCAAGCCATTTATTATCTCAGCCAGATTATGATTGGTGCCGAGCATCGGTATAATCTAGTCGAGAAAGAATGTTTAGCATTGATCTTTGTAATTCAGAAGATGCGACACTACCTCACTAGTCAATCTATCCATGTCATTTCAAGAGTTAATCCTCTGCAGATACTCATGACAAAGCCTAAATCACTAAATTCTAGGCTAGCAAAATGGGCGATACTGCTCTCACAATACGACATAATGTTCGTGTCAAAGAAAGCAGTCAAAAGCGAAGCAATTGCTGACTTTCTAGTAGAACATCCTATCCCAGAGTCTTCCAAACTTTATGAAGATATCTCGGATGAAGTTTTCGAGTCAAATGTCGCCTAGAACCACCAAATATGGCAGTTGTACTTTGATGGCGCAACAAGGCGAAACCACAAAGGTGCGATCATTGCAGGAGTGGGGGTAGTGCTCATCGACCACCATGGACATGTTCTTCCCTGAGCCTACTCATTGACCGAACAATGTTCCAACAATATGGCCGAATATAGCACCCTTATAATTAGCCTACAACTCGCTCAAGACATGGGTGTCAAATACCTTGAAGCTCACGGTGACCCCAAGTTGATCGTGAATCAAATCAAAGGAGAATTGAAGTTCGCCACGAAGACCTCATACCTTATCATAATGCGGCCATAAAACTCGCCGAATCATTTAAAGGCTTCTACATCAACTATGTAATTCGCCTTGAGAATACCCAAGCAGATGCTCTAGCATCCCTTGCAGCCACACTCTCTCTGGCCCCTAAGACTACTAAGCGCATCACAGTGGCTAGCCATCATTTATGCTCCTCAGAGCACATTCTTGAAGCCAACGAAGTTCATGTCGTGTCAACTTGTTTTGAAGGTAACGATTGGCGGTTCTCAATCATCAACTATGTCTTACACGGAATCTTACTAGACGATCTGAAGCAGGCAGCCTCTGTTCAAAGAAGAGATCCACTCTTTTCCTATGATTCTGCCACACAGGCGCTATATCGACAATCTTTCGACGGTATTCTTCTCCAATGCTTATCACCAAGTGAAGCACGAGAAGCATTAAAGGAAGCCCACGACGGTACATGTGGATCTCATCAACTGCGTCCTAAACTTAAAGACCAACTCTGTCATGTAAATTATTACTGGCCGACAATGATAGCAGATGCAGTAACATATGCTAAAAGATGTCATGCGTGTCAAATCCACGCTGACTTTCTACATCAACCTCCGGAAGAATTTCATCCGAAGCCACCTCATGGCCATTCGAAGCTTGGGCATGGACATCATCGGACCAATCAGTCCACCGTCCGCTAAGAGTCATCGATTTATCCTAGCCATTACAGATTACTTCTCCAAATGGACCGAATCTGTTCCCCTCAAAGAAGTCAAAACATCTCAAGTGATTAAATTCTTGAGACATCACGTGATTTACTAATTTTGCATTCCTAGATAAATCATTCATGACAACGGTCCGCAATTCATCAGCCGACCGTTCTTCAAATTCTGCAACAAGTTCAGAATTCAAGATGTGGCCTCTATGCCATACAATCGAGCTGCTAATGGTTTAGCGAAAACTTTCAACAAAACCATCATCAAACTTTTGAAGAAGTTCATCACCTCCAACAAATGAGATTAGGACGAGAAACTTGGAGAGTGTTTATGGGCTTATCAAACAACAGTCCGCACTCCCACTGGCTCAATGCGATTTTCCTTGGTCTACGAATGCGAAGCAGTGATCCCCCTTGAAGTTCAGGTTCCGTCGTTAAGAATCGTCATTGCTGAGAAGATGACCACGAAGAACATCACCAAAAGCATCTCTAAGAGCTCGAAGCACTGGATGAATTGAGACTTCAAGCTCAACAAAGAATTGAGATCTACCAGTCACGGATTTCGAAAGCCTTCAATAAAAGAGTCAGAGAACGATTCTTCAAAGAAGGCGATCTAGTTTTAGCCGTTCGTCGATCCATGGTCATGACGCACAAGACAAAAGTTAAATTCCAACCCAAATGGGAAGGTCCATTTGTAGTAGAGACAGTCTACTCAAATGGAGTATATCGCCTAATTAACCAAAATAGCAATAGGCTCATGGCACCGATCAATGAAAAATTCCTCAAGAAGTATTATCCTTGATCCTAGTCAAAATCATATCCCCACAAAAATCCTGATCATGTTTAAGTTTCTACCTCGGAACTAGAAATGTTGATCTTCTTGTTCCAAAATTCAATCAAAATCCTCTGAGAGTCATTAACTTAACACCACACCTCTGTTTGGCTCCGGACATATCATCATTGTCATGTTAACAATACACCTCTGAACAGTGTCAACTCAAAACACATCATCACTTTCATGTTAACAATACACCTCTGAATAGTGTCAAATATACCCCCTACTGTCATGTTAACATTACACCTCTGAACAGTTCCAATTTGACCAAATCGTCATGTTATTAATACACCTCTAAACGATTCATCATCTCAAATGATCTAACCGGTTAACATTACACATCTGTCTAACCATTCTGTGGACCGGTTAACACTACATTCTGTCAACCTATCTTAGCAAAATTGACTGGTTAACATTACACCTCTGTCAATTTGTTTATGTCAAAAATCGATTAGTTAACATTACACTTCCATCGATTTTTTACTGTTAAGTTAACATTACACTTCCAAACGATAGTCGTCCTTCAGACTTCTTTTGAACCAACTGGTTAACATTACACCTCTGTCGGTCATCCTATTTGGCACGTTAACACTACATCTCTGTCAAATATCCCTACACTGTTATATTAACATTACACCTTTGAATAGTGTCGGTTTGATCAAACCATCAAGTTAACACCACACCTCTCTCAGTTTGATCCCAACATCTTCCTCCCCAACTAAGATGCCACTACGATATGTTAACACTACAGCTCTATCGCACATTCATCTTTAAGGAGGCAAAAAGTTCTTTTATTTATTAAAAGAGCTAAAATGGTTACAAAAAGAGTTCTACAAGGAGAGCGGATAAAAAGTATGTATCAGCGCAACACACTCAGCCATTTGAGAATCCCGGACATCATGAGCACTCTTCTGAGCCCTCTCTTTCAAGATTCAAGGGTCAACAGAGGTAGCCGACAACCTGATAGTGGAAAGCCTCTTTGTTTCACCCTTAAGCTCCGTAACTTGGGAATCTAATTTCTTGTTGAAATCAGCCTGGTCAGACACAAGCTCTGCCCTTTGAAATTGAGCTCCTCGTAGACGCTATTGGGTTGCGGCAATGGTCACCTTGGCCTCATCGATCACCGTGTCGTACTCCTGGATAGCATTCTAGAGCTACATTTGATAACCTTCAGTGGAAATGATGTTGTCATTCAGACTTTGAACCTTCACGTTGATTTGCTCCATTTCTACTTGAGCAGATTCACCGGCCTTGCGGTGAGTCTCCATCAAGTGACGGAATTTGAGCTTGGTGATGTCCTCAAGATCAGCCACACGAAGAGTTTGCAGTTCCTTTCAACATGACTCAGCTTTGTCGATCGCCGACTTAAAAGGTTTAGTACGAGTAGGACTAGCAACAGACTCCAAGACATTCAGCTGATCTCTTAGTAATTTGACAGTGCGTGTCGACAACTCCCTCTGAGACTTTAAGGCGAGTGCAACATTTTGGTTGAATAAGCTTATCAAACTCTCTGACAAGATCCATATCTCCATCTCTGCCAAATCTCCGAGGTCAGGAGATTAAGGAGTTTCCACGTGACAGGAAGGACTCGCTCCAGTAGAGACCATTATGGCATCTGTGGTGGCAAGAGAAGTAAATAGCGAGGCTTGCACTTGTTTGTTACCCGATATCAAATACAGAGCAAGTGTGACCAAGAGTTTCGATATAGTAGAGGACACAGTAGACATTGTTGTCATAGTAGACAAAACGGTGATTCTCACAACCATAGCTGTAGTCGTCGATACGTCCAAAGACATAACTCCAACACTTGTGGAAGAGACCCCTGGTTCATCGAGAGCAACTACAGGTACACTCGAACTTTCTCCCAGACAGGATTCAGAACTCAGTGGCACCTCTTCCCTAACTTTTGCAAGTAGGGGGAGACTGGACGATCATCATCATCTTCAGATGATCCTTGAATGATCAGCCTTCACCGCGCTGATGAAACTGGGACCGAACTAGGAGTTTTGAGTGTCTCAACAGCGGGTACAGGTTGTAAAGGACCAGAGGCACCTTCAAACTCGATCACAGATTCGAAATGGCCACTTATGGGGAAGGACACTGACATTACTTTGCTTGTGACCCCGAAGTCCAATTCATCATCTATTACATAAGCAAAACGTCAGCTATTAAAATAAGCCATTATGAAAGAGTTGAAGAGAGTACCTGGAGCGTAACCACCAATATCAGCCCCATCATCTAGCTCGGTTAAGTAGGTATCAGTATCATCATTCCCAGTGCCCATTCGATCCTCGTCATCATCCAAGGAATAGGTTCTTTCTCTACACATGAAAAGCACATCAATCAAAGATACTTCAAAAATATCTAGCATACGAAGAGAGAAATTACCTGAAGAGTCGACTCTAGGCTCTTGAATAGGGACTACCAGAGGTTCTTCTCCAACCCCAGGAGAGACTCCTGACCCAATAGCAGGCTCAAAAGATACCAAACAATGCTTTTTCGTAGGTGGCGGAGAAGGAGGAGCGTATAATGGTCTCTTTCCCTTGCTTCATCCTCTATCGGGCACTTCCTAGCGAGCCATTGGTTCAGTTGGTTCTCAGATGTTGATCCCAATCTGTCTTGGAGGCGCTGGTGGCTCGCTAACCTCTACCTAAGGAGCAACCTGTTCAGCAGGTGCTTCCAAATCATCGTCTAGCATATTTTCTACTAAAGAAGTCATGGATTCCTGAAACTCGAGTCCTTCTACCCCTCTGGGAAAATTCTCAATATCACTAAGAAATCCAAAACAAGCCGGATTTGTGAGTACGAAAGTTGGGGTGAGGTACAATGACCTTGCTGTACCACTTGCAAAACCCTAACATCATGTAATAGTTAGGCGTATGATGGGGAAGCGAGAATTTAGCTCTAGTGGCCCCAGTGACAAGGTGGTACCAAGTGCGAGCGTCGTCGACCACATTCATCCCGGGGATTGACCCCATCAATTGAAGGAAAACAACAATAAAGACGATAATTATCCTTGTGCTGGAGAACTCTACGAATCCTGGCAAGATATTTGACCAACCACTTGGAGCGTTCGAACCTCTGGAGTAAAGCAACGTTCGCTCCATTGGGCATAACAGTTGACATTAACTGAGGGCAATGTAGGGTGAACCATATCACTAAATACATATATGGTAGCTCCACCCGAGGATTGGGCACTTGATTTCTCGGACGATTTTCCTCCTGCCTCAGATAGTCAGTGGCCAACT
The DNA here is from genome assembly GCA_037177215.1 of Asparagus racemosus. Lineage (NCBI taxonomy): Eukaryota > Viridiplantae > Streptophyta > Magnoliopsida > Asparagales > Asparagaceae > Asparagus > Asparagus racemosus. The sequence goes on along the minus strand of JBAKGM010019485.1, from coordinate 13,096 downwards.
CCCTCAGGCCATGATGAATATAGCTCACCATTGTAGGTAAAAGGGCTAAATTATACCCACAAGCTAGCAATACAATAGGATGTTGCACCTTGATCGAGATACGGTCCTTCAGCTGAGAAGGAACAAAGCACCCCTTCAACCAAATGGAAAAGAAGCCCGCGAGTAGTGCCCACTCAGATATCGGTTCCCTTGCTTGATGATGAAAGCTTTCAAATTTATCGCCAGCATGGAATCCACACACATCCGAGTCCGCAATGTGAAGTACATGACCTTCATCGAAAATACAGGTCTTGACATCTTTGGCCTCAACTGGAGAGATCGAACTCACCCCTCGATCTTTTTTACTAACTGAGAAAACAAATAGTCCGCCCAAGGAATATGAGGCATAGTGAGATCGTGTCTGGTATTCCTATTAACACTTTGGCAAATGAGGAAATGGCACACCAACTCTCAGAATATCTCCGTCCCCTGGGCAACATGGTTTGGAGGACTCAACTCTTCATTTGTGGGAAAGATTTCCTTTTATGGGCAACTTCCCATCGATAAACGAGACACTTCGAACATCTCGTAGAGAGCAATCCTAATCTCCCCCGCCAGAGTAAAGTAAGTGTTGCTGTCACAATTGTATAACTCCAAGATGCCATACAATATCGGCGTGCAAATCTCAGCACCATACTTGGAGGCTTTCACCACAGTGTATAGCTCCATCTCATGTAACCTATTTGCGAAGGTTTCAAGAGTGAAGTCAACCAAATGAGTCCACCATTGGGTATCTGCCGATCTGATCCAACCAGGAAACTTGGTGTCTGCCTCCAGATATTGAGCATCATTCTTAGCAAGCTCGTTCTCGATAGTGTTTGGAATCACAGGGACTTCATTGACCAGTACATCCTCACTTACGAAACCAGGACACAGCCCAATGATGTTGATTCTAAAAAGTCCCTCATGATGAAAGTCACCTCCGTGCTTCAGAGAACCTGTCTTAATGCTATCCTCCCTATTCGTGATATTATAGCGATGAAACGAGGCATGGCGAGATGCTGTAGATACATGAAGGAGACTTGGAGCTCTGTCACTAGTATAGCGAACCGTCGATCTCCTTGGGCATAGTACCAGTACTCCTCTCTCTAGCTAAAGAGGGAGTTTTTTCCAGTAGCGCTATCTCCAAAGAGGAATTGTGGCTTCACCGACAGATCCTCATCAGGAATTGAGAACTTAGCATCCGTGATCATCTCTCGAAGATATCTAGTACTACCTGCACGAATGGTTTCCATCCTCCCCTAGCTACTGTATTCCAGGAACAAAGGAACATTCCCATCAAAGACGTGCACCACTTCAGGGTCATGTGTTCCATCATGCCCAAAATGACTACGACGATCTACAGGGGCCCTTAAATAAGTAACTGCACAAAGATGAAGATCAAATCAAACCAAATATTAGTAAGATAAACCAAAAGTCTGGCAAAAAATACGAACTTCATCCTAATACTTAAGTTGGTGAAACTCATCCAACTAAGTTATGCGGACCTCGTCCAAGTGAGGGTCACTTAAATCAGCATGCCTCACTCTAGCGAAGGTCGCTCAAAATAAAGCCATGAATTCCACCTGAATGAAGTCCGCTGCAGAAGCCCAAAAGGCTAACGAGCTCCGCCCAAAGAATGAAGCTCACTTCAACAAGTGCCAGTAATAGCTGCTAACAGAACTTCGCCACAAATGACAAAAGATTGTCAGGGAAGACCACAATTGGTCATGAAGATTTCGCCTGTGGTAGAGGATCAAATGTTTAAAGCACCTTAAGGCACTGTTTAAAGCCCAGTGGGTTGAGAATAAGCCAATCCAAAGATCGCCATTAATGGGTTCGAACTTACCCACTGCTATCTCCAGCTGCGCCAGTGCCTCTTCAGCTCTTGGTCGACGAGCTCCTTGAGTAGAGCCTCTTCCTCTTGAAATTGCACGACGAGGAGCCATTAATAAAAGCTGATAAAGATTCTAAGAAAGCTAAGACTTGAAGAATAGTGGAGAGTTTTTGAAATCAAAGTGAAGAAGAAGAAGGCAAAACAATCTATTTATAGGCTAAAATCCCTAGATTACGCTAAAGGATACTCGCCCTGAACTTCGCTGAGTATTTCGCTAAAGCCAGATCCACCGAAGGTCCCGCTACCGAACTCCGCCAAAGACTTTGTCCCAAACTTCACCAACGATTCTAGCCTCGAACTTCACCAGGAATCTCTCTCTGAATTAACTTCCCTGAAATTTCAGGCACAGATCGAAGACCTGAATTCTTGCACTGAGCCTCGCCTAAACTGACTTACTGAGCTTTGCCCAGATAATTGTTTCTGAAGTAAGTGAACTTCGCCCCATTTAATAGAGTATCAAGGCAAGCCTCGCCAAAGCATATTAGTGAATTTCACTAAGTCTCCAAATTGAGAAAAAACTACAACTCAATTTGTATGAGACCCTATATTGTGAACTTTGTCAAATTAGCTTGGCAAAAATTCACTAAGTCCCAAAATTGAGAAAACTACAACTCAATTTGTTTAGCCTTCATTTGGCAGACTTCAAAACTGACTCTCGCCATTACAAGGAAGCCCAAACCTCGCTTTCAAAAGCAGTGACTCCATGCAAAGTTCAAACTCATTACTGAAGCAATGTGCATGCAGATCAATTACACAAGAGATAGACAATTTTAGCTAGAAGAAAAGTTCAATTTTAATGATCGAAGACACTGTTACAAGGTGACACTCAAACTATCTAATTACAAGGATGATGGGTATTTATTGCTATTTGCTATTGCCCTATATTCCTAAGATATGGGCAGTATGACGATGGAGGAGCATACACGAGTTGCACCAAGCTACAACTCGTGTACCCTTAGCCACACAAGATTAAGAGATAGGAAGTGCTCCCGTTGCTCTAAACTGAGCGATATCAGCAGCAAGAAGTTCCCCTCTTGCACAGGGCTGAGCCATATCTATAGGAAGAAGCACTTCCTATGGTCAAAAATCAACGTCAGGCCTGAGTTAGCCACACGACGTCTAATTACGATCTAGGTTCACTTTTGTGACACCTAGTTACTATCAGAGTCTTCACTCGTGGAGACCCAAGGGTCTTTCTTCAAGTGCCATTTTAGTCGCCGAACAACCATACGAAGAGAGCGGCACTCAAGGCTCAACGTATCTCTATCGCGATCAAGTTCGCGCCAAGCCACCGACTGATTCTCGATAATCTGCTCGAGCATCACCTTCTCAGCCAACAACAACTCTGCTAAGTGGCGGAGTACGCAGAGTTCATCTGCTTGATTGCCCTGAGCTAGGGTTAGCTCCTGTTGGAGTCTTTTGATTCAGCTCCTCTATCAAGAAGCATCTCCGGTCTATACGACGTTGGTGCAGACATGGAGAAGAAGAAGAAGAAGATGGAAGGAGCAATGAGAACGGATGAGGATAGCTGCTATTTATAGCCAATTTCAAATCTTAACTCCCGAGGTAATCGTAACTTTTCGAGATCTGATTGGACCGAACAAAGAGGCTTTGACTTAGCTTAAAACTCAGTCAAATCCATAGCGGATCTCATAGGATCTTCAATCAAGAGATCTTAGACACAAATCACGGCACAAATCTAGAGATGAATCAGAACAAGCTTCGGCAAGCCAACAAGCATCGCCAGACGACAAACTTCGCCAACAACAACTCAAAATGCATTGAGCTTCACCAGCCAGCGAACATCACAGTTCGATGAGCTTCACTTAGTAAGACAGAAATGAGCGACCCTCGCTCACACTTAAAATTAGCTAAGCTGCGCTGATTTCTCCAACATCGCCCTGACAACTAGGAAGGCGAGTTTCATTCTAAACAAGGATTTGGGCGAGCTTAAGTATCATCAAAACTTCGTTACAAGTCTGCAACTAAGGAAGCTACGTTCAACAGTACACCTCTAGCAACCAAGTAGACGAATGAAGACAAGTTTTCACCCAAACAAGACAACCCGAGCCACATTCAACAATACACCTCTGACTATTTACCCAAAGTATTTCAATTCCTATTACAAACTGAATGCAAGATCTTGAAAACTTTGGGGGGTCTTGTAGATGATCAAAATATATTTTCACTTACACCGATGGCTAGGTTAGATCCAAGGAGTAAACGCCCATAGGCTAAACATTTCGAATGGGCTCAAAGTCAAGCCCTTAACAAGCTATAGCGAAGGTCGCCCAATGACTAAAGCGGACCTCGCCAAGCAACCCATATTGACTCAATCCAACCAAGTCAAACACGAGTTGACACAACCCATATCGATTCGAAAGGTGCTAATAGTCGGCCATGCCTCTAGTTGAATTCTGTGTTAAACTCAAACTCATAGGGGAAGCTCGCAAACCACCGATTTTCACCCATATCAACTTAAGTGGACCAAGTCATTCACTTCTGAATCAGGCGCGCTCACGTTCGTGATGACCTTCACCTGCAACTACAGCGAACTTCACCCACACCTTCAGTGGACTTCGCTAAGGTCATGAAGTCCATCTTATAGCCTTTTTAGAGCTATTTTTAGGGGATAACCGCCCCCACTATCTCCTATTTTAATGGCCACTAACCCACATTAAGGAGGCCATTAACTCTCTCTTTTAGCCTATAAAAGGAGAGGAGATCATTCACGTGATACACACGAAGAGAGTTCAGAGAAACAATAACAACACGCACATACGCAGAGGAATATCACAAGAGAAGGTCGAACTAGCTTCCAGGTGATTCGACTCTCGCTAACAGCAAAAGACTCGTAAGTCTTGATTCGGTTCGTCAATGGAGTACAAGATCAACGCTCCATTGGCACGCAGACAAGAACCCCTAAGAAATATAAATTTTCATTAGTTTTATTGTTATCTTACAAATTGTAATCTGACTTAATTATAATATAGAAAAGAACTGAAACAAGCCCAAACACCATCAACAAAGTTCGCCAATCAATTAATCAGCGAACTTCGCCAATCAGCCATTTGAGAGCTACTCTTAAGGGATAACTACTCCCCCCACTATCTCCTGTCTTGATGGTCACTTAATCCACAATTAAAGGCCATTAATCTCTCTCTTTTAGCTTATAAAAAGAGAAAGAGATTGATCATTCAGGACACTTACACAGTCAGATCACCAGACATACATACGCAGAGAAGAGAAATTGAATACCCCATACACGTGCGGTTTTCTTCTATTTAGATCCTAAGAGAAGATTGAGTCATCTTTCAAGAAATGAAATTAGAAACCAATATCAAAAGACCCAACGTCTTAGTCAGACGTCAACAGAGTACTAGATCGATGCTCGATCAGCATGCAACAACAAACCTAGTTAAATATAAATTTTCTTCTTTCTCTTTGAATTGTAATCTGAGCTAATTGTAATTCAAAAGACCTGAGACACTTGCTCTGAACTAAAGTCACATGATTTTGAGCAAATCTAGTTGTACTTTCATTTTATTGTTGCGCCCTTTTCCTGCATTCTGATACTGAAGTTGCACCAATTTTGCCCCTGTATTTACATCATTGAGTTCTCTGGTAACTATTTTGTGCTATTATTGTTAGCTTCCTGATTTGAGGCATAATGTATTGAAATCTTATCTCTTGTTTAAAATATTGCGGTTGTTTTTAGTATGGAAAAATTGTGTCAAGGCCCCAAATATGAGATCTTGATGTGCCCTAGCCCTCTGTACTTTCAACCTTGTGCATAAACCCAAATTACAAGGCAAATTTTTAAATCAAGCCCTTTTCCCCTACCAAAAGTACAGGGAGAGAAAAAACACAGAAACCCTAAAATGCCCTTAAGTGGTAACCGGTAACCCACTTATATCGGAAACTGCGCCCAATCTCAACTCAAATCAATTTCTCTCTCTATCTCTCTCCCTCCACTCCCCCCCCCCCTCTATCTCTCTCTAAGGTTAATAGGAAAATAAAAACACACCCAAATTCTCCCAAATCTGATCTAGGGTTTCGGCATTTTAGTAAAAAATGGCCAAAATCTCCAAGGCAAACACTAATTCCCCTAAATGTTGAATGAAAAACAGCAATTGCAATGACTTTGAAGTAGTTCACCACTCTCAGCAGCTGGTGCACGATTAGGAACCATCGGTGTTGAATGATGACCGACAAGACTCACCTTTGAAGAGTGTTAAAAGATCTCCTCTCGTCTTTGAAGAGTGTTAAAGATCCCCCCTTGCCGTCGAAGACCGACCATGTAACCTCTGCTCTCTCATCCCCCTCCATGTCTTCATCCACCCATGCTTCATCATCAGGGAACGACAGTACTGATGAAGCCATCTAGACCCTATTGGGCATGCAAAAGGGGTTAGCTAGTAGAAAAAGGAAAAATCCAAGTTCAAAACAGGATGTAGAGAAATCTAGAAAGAAGTAAGTTTACATTGAATATTGTTAAATTTTTTTGGCAAAACTGTGGAATATGTTACAAAAAATGTGAAATGATATTGGAATAATTGTCTGAATTTTACTTTGAAAAACTGTGGAAATTGTTGTATGGAAGGATAAATGTGCAGTTCTGTTGGTACATTGTGAACAATGTGGCTGGATCTATGAAATTTAACATATGGATGCTACAGATAAATGTTTGATTGTTATGTTTCATCAAACATGTTAACATTTCTAATTAACTGTTAAGTCTAGAATTTGGTTGGTCATCTTGGCATCTGATATCTGACTTTACACATTATATGTTAAGTTTTATTGATTGAAATTAATTTTAGTGAATGGTTGTTGAGATTTATAGCTTAACTTTTAAATTTTCTTGTTGGTTGTTACTATTAGCTATTGATGTTAAGTTTAGATAGATTGATGTTAAGCGATTTAAATTAATTATTATACAAAAAGTGTGGTAATGCTACAGAAATTAGGCCTACCGCTAATTTTAGCGCATATTATGACTTTATGAAAATACTTGAACCGAGAATAAAGCAGTGGCACTGGGATGCATACGAGGGGTGTACCTTTGAGCGTTACGTAATATTTAGGCCCCTAGCACTAGATCGATCCACACTTGAACTTGTTTTGAGTTACTATGTAGCTGGTGAAGTGATGTTTACTATGCCCGATGCCGGCAATGGGAAAGAAATGATACTTAATTTTAATTTTGACTAGGTTCATGATCACTTTGTGTTCCCAATTGATGGGGACATAGTTTACATCAATTCACACTAGAATTTGTAGGGAATATTTAGTTGTTCAATTTACTAGAAAGGAGAAAGACAAAGAAGCAACAAAGAATATGCGAAGATATGTGGAAGGATTACTTGAATCTCTTGTTGAATCAAAAAAGAAGAAGGATATTGAGGACTTTGTGCTGTTGTAGATTCTTTATTAATGTTCAATGATTTGGTGCTCCAATAGTGTGCAAGACATTTCTAGGCTCTTGTTCAAGTATGTTGATTGCATTGATAGAATGGAGACTGTAGCATGGGGGAAATTCATTTATGATTAGACCAAGAAAGGCATTCTGATTGCTAGAGAAGGACTGAACAAATCAAGGGTTACGCATGTGCCTGGATGCATGCTAACTGAATGTTTGCTTGTTTTATGTAAAATAGATAATTAGTGCATGCTAACTGATAAATGCGAACAATTTATTTGCAGCACTGGTACTAAGAAATGACAGGGATTAAAAAATATGCCTTAAGTAATAGATTCAAGCTACCACTGACTAATTGGGTGATGATTTGAGAGAAGTCTGGATCTCTTAGAAAGGAAACAATAGCTGCAAAAGCTAGAAAAGTAAGCATAGCTGTAGTTCAAAAACCTATAGCTGAATTTGGGCAATAGGTTGAAAAATATCCACTCAGAAGGCTAAATATGAGGGAAGATGATACGCTAAGGGTTAGAAGAAAAGGGACTCTATCACTCTTAATAAGCATCATTTGCAACCTTCTCCAAAAAAAAGTTATTAAGGAAAAGAAAGTTGAAAGGAGGAAAAGCATGTAGAAGAAAAGAAGAAATCCTCAATAGGATTGGTTAGCTGTCAACCAGTATATATTAAGTTTATAATTATAATTATAAAGTATATTATATGAACTATTAACTTTGTTAAACTGATGTTAATTATATTTTACTAGATGTTAAGTTTTACGACCTATATGTTAACTATTATGTCATACGTAATGTATGTGAACTTTAGTTGATTAATTGTTACTGTTTACCTTCTAACTATTAACTATTGTATTTTTTTAATTCTAGATTATATCAAATGCTATTAATGATGCTTTTCAAAAGGAAGATGAGATTGAGGAGTTACCCATTGAGAAGCAGCTTGATTTTTGGAGAAATGCCGCTAAGTTAAATCAAAGAATAACATTCGAAGAAATTGTATTGTCAAACATTTATGAATGAGATCTGTAGGCTGAATAAAAAAGTTGAAGGCCATGAGGGATCAGGAGACATAATAGCTCCTAAAGTTTTAATAAAAAATGTGAAGAAGTTTGTTGCATGAGAAAAGAAAGGAAAGCCAACTGGGGATGAAGCCGTATGACATGATGAAGATAGAGATCGCTTTGTTAATGAGTTCGTGCATAATTGTGAAGATGGTAATGCTCAAGAGCATTTGAGTGGAAATGAAAAAGGAGGAGACGAAAAAAATAAGAATGAAGAGGACGAACAGTTGAATGAGAAAAGAGTTGATGTGGAGGAGGGTACACAACTTGAAAATAAGGATGTACATAAAGAACAGGAAGTAGCTGGGGATGAGAACATTCCGCTCTGCAATTTCATGAAGAGAATGAAGAAGTCAATCGCAAAAAAGTATGTGACTCATAGGAGTAGAGCTTCAAGCACAGGAGCTATCAAGAGATCAAAATCAGTTAGGATGCCATTCACCGAACAAAAGAAACCCAAATCTAAAGATAGTGATCACAAAGATGAACCACTTATTGTCAATGACGACGTATAGGAAATCAAATTTTATTATGATGATAGCACTATTGCCACTTGGGACATGTTGAAAAGCACGTATTTGTTGGATATTGATCGTGCTATTTTGAAGAACGTGAATGTAGGCTGTCTAAAAGTCACTGCAGATAGCCAATCCTCACCAAGTACAAACAATAGAAGTCATGATGTAACGAATATTAGGAGACCACAATTTGAGAATTTTCTACAGCAATCAATGAAGGGTACAATTCAACAACCTTCACGCTAATCGATGGAAATCCTAATTTTAACGATCTTCACAAACACTGACAGGAGTTACAGTTAATAACTCCCGAGCTTCAAGAAAACATGGAAAAGATCACAAGATGATCATTGAGGAGAGATCATAGATCAATGATCTCTTTCATTCAAAACGCAGGTCTCACCCACGCATTTCCAAGCTCAAAACGAGGAGCTCATCACCACGTTCATAAGCTCAAAACGCGGGTCTCATACTCGCGTTTATAGGCTCAAAACATGGGGCTCATCACTGCATTCATAAGCTCAGAACGCATGGCTCACCACCGCGTTTCCAAGCTCAAAAAGCGGACGCATCACCGCGTTCCTGAACTCAGAACGCGTCACTCACCACTGCATTTCTAGCTCAAAACGCAGATCTCATCAAGTCAAAACGCAGAGGTCATTATGAGAACGCAGACCTCATAGCAACGCAGGCCTTACGCTGCAAACGGTTCCTGAACCACTTTACACGATTTATGGAGAGATTTAAGGGGTCAGTTAAACCCCATAACGTAGCTGAAAAATCAGCTGAAACGCATGGCCTACCGCCGCGTGTCCAAACTCAAACCGTTTTGCACAATCTGAGGGTAACTAACCCTCGTTTAGGAGAGATTTAAGGGGTCAGTTACACCCCTTAAACCCCTATAAATAGCTAAAAAATTAGCAGAATAGGGGCGGATGTTTTGGACTCTTTACTTCTTGAGATCGGCTCTTTTTAGCATTCTTTGCTCCTGATTGGTCAACTTTCAAAACTTACTTTGTGAGTTCATTTCAACGTCGTTCTACAAGCCAAGCCGGTCAGATCGTCAACAAGATACAAGGTTCAAGCTTCCACTGTTGCTGTTAAGACCCCAGATTTAAACAAAAGGAAAGATCTTCGTCGATCTTTTCTTCTTTTGTAAATTGGGATATCCGATAAGAGAGATTTTGCAAGGAGAGAGATTGTAAGTCTTTCTTCATTAAAAAAAATTAATACAACTCATTTTCTTCTCTATTTTCCCTTCAATTTTTTGACAAACATAAGATGGCGACTCCCCTGGGGAAGACTTCCTTCACTAACGAAGAAGTGGTGGCGCAATCCGACGTCTAGCTCATCGGAACAATGGTGGAAACTCTAACTATAAGGTTCGACCAAGCAAGGTATGAAGAATTACTTTCTTCTGGATCTCTTAGCCCCAAGACTATGTGCAAGATCCGCAAAGTCTCGAAAGAGACAAAGGCCCCAAGGGTGGCCAATTCATCGAAGAGAGACTCCCTTAGGATAGACTACCTGAACCGTCTCTCCTCCGAAGGAGAGGGTTCTGTCTCAGAGAAAATCGTTGATCGAGTTGAGAACTCTACACCCAAGCCAAAATTAGAGAGCTTGGGTCATAAGAGGGCCTTCGAGGCAACAAGCACAGTCATCACGGGGAATGGCATTACTTTAAGAGCCTTGAAACAAGCTAAGAAAAATGCTGCACAATGAAGGAGAAGATCCCATCGACGCGCACAAATTTGAGAGAGCCGATCTCTTAATCAACATGAATTTCACATTTGTGAGCCAAAATGTGAGCCTCGCAGACCTCACGATGGCCAAATGGAACGTAGCCTTCAATGGCGCGTTGCACAAAAGAAACCCGGATCCCAAATCCACGTTCAACAATCAAAACCCTCAAAGGAGCGTTTCACCAATAGAATGCGACCCTCAGGGAAGCGTTTCCAACATAAAACGCGAGCTCCACAGCCTCGTTCCTTCAACAAAACGCAGCCCCCAAGGTTGCGTTTCTCAAACAGAACGTACCCCTCAAGGTTGTGTTTCTCAAACAGAACGCAGCCCTCAAGGTCGCGTTTCACAGACAAAACGCAGCTCTCAAGGTCGTGTTCCTTCAACAGAATGCAGCCCTCAAGGTTACGTTTCACAAACAGAATGCAGCCCTCAAGGGTGTGTTTCACCATTAAAACATGGACCTCAAGTCTGAGTTAACCAAACAGAACACGACCCTCGCGTTTACACCGCAAGACGCGATGAGAGCCGTCGTGTTCAAAAAAATGAACATGGATTTAAGATCCACGTTAATCCAAAGCCAACCCAATCAAATGATGAGAGGATGGCTCCTTACCAAACCACTTATCTAGTGATTAATGTTCCTCATGTTTCTAATTTGAGAGAGCTGTTGTCAAAAGGAAGATCAATGCAACAAGTCGCTCATTCGTGTCAATGTGAGGGACTTATTTCAGCTGTCCTCTCAGAATGCCAATGTTGTGCGCCTACGTCGAGATCGTTTGTCTTTGAACGGTTGACGTACGTCAATATGCCCAGTAAGTGACGACGTTTCTAAAAGAAAGAAGCTTTGGAGAATGAATACCCCAGAGTTACCATCAATATGGTGGGTAGAGGGGGATCACCGATCTCTAGATCAGATGAATCAAGCACCTATCACCCTCCAAGTGTTAGGGAAATCTCGGACAAGTTCAAAGGGATTTACCAACACACTCAGATGTAAAAGGGAGTCCTACGTCCTGTCTGACTATTAGAAGCTAGTCAAAGGGATAAGACCTGGTGTTGAGCACTCAGCCATCGCAGACTCTTAATCTTCTAGTTCTTTTGTGGAGCATAACAGCGTCGTCTATGCAACGGAGAATACTGAAGAGCTCAAGAAGAGGCTCGAAGAGTATCAGGCTGTGATGCAAGAAAATATACAGTCGCAACAAGAAGCCATGTGATCACAAGAACAGACTATCGACCAACTTCGAGACATGGTAGCTCAACTTGTCACGGACAGAGCTCAATTTCAAATGACCAGCCCAACAATTCAGCCAGAGTCATCGCGAAGGAGAGGTCAGTCTTCAAAAGCAAAAGTGATTGAAGCTTCAGACCACGAGCCCGAAGATTTAGGATTTTCCTCTGAAGAGGAGAAACAGGCTGATAATGGACAAAATCACCAATCAGCCGAGATGGAGGAGCTTGAAGCTCGCCTCAATGCCATTGCTAATCGAAGTGAGCTCCAAGAAGAAGATGTTGTGAGGCCTTATCCCGCTGAATGGGATGCGGCCCCTTACCCTTCAAAGTTTAAAGCTCTGACTCTACAAGCCTTTGATGGCACAGGATCACCAAACCAGCATATTTACTATTCTACTCAGACTGGAAATGTGATATCAAATGATGCCATATTAACCCGCTTGTTCATTGGCACACTCAAGGGAGTTGCCTTCGAATAGTTTATAAAATTGCCTGCTAGGTCAATTTAGAAGTGGGCAGACTTGGAGAGGTTGTTTTTGGCCAGATTCTTCAAAGACGATACAAAAGTTTCAGTCCCTACTCTTCTCGCTACTAAGCAGAAGAAGGGGGAACTCATCAAAGCCTTTGTGGAAAGATTCTGAGGTGTAGCCCTGCGATGTCCATCAGGTATGACGCAATCTACTCTAGTGGAAACTTGCAGGCATAATTTGCAGACCAACCTTCTAGCCCAAATGGGGGTTGCGGAATGTTGATCATGGAAACAACTAGTTTCCCAAGGCGAGCAAGCTGAGGAAATTGTATCTCAGATTAAAGCAGAGGAGGCAAATCAGCCAAAAATGCCAGTACAGCGTAATCAAGGTAATGCTCCCTGATCGAAGGGGAAAGATACCTTAGCCACTGATACTAATACTCGAATGCCACCTGCCAAGCAGGGCAAGGCACCGAGTCAGCCAAGAGCACCCAAGCAATATTCGTTCAAGGAAGATCACGTGGTCACCCTGTTCAAATTGCTTCAGAAGAACAACAAGCTAAAGTTGCCTGAAGCTAAAAGACCTGAAGAAGTGGGGAAGGAAGATGATACCAATTATTGCCTCTACCATCGGATGTTGGGGCATCATACGAAAAAATGTTTTATCTTCAAAGACATTTTGCAAGCTCTGGTTAATGATGATGTGCTTAAGCTAAAACCC